>APFE031566836.1:18561-68890 GCA_000404065.3 Pinus taeda | reverse complement strand
TGCTTCTATGGAATATCATTTACCCTTATATTCAATTTTTGAAAGTCCTCAATGTGCTCTGCCATTGAACCCTTTTGTTTGAGATTTATCAATTAGCTAAAGAAGGTGTTTCTCTTTGTATCCTCCTAATGTGTTATCATTTCCTCCATGAAAATTGACCACGTGACAAGTGGTTTACGAGAACAAATCCCTTCATACCATAAAAATTGATTCACTTCTAAATATGAAGATGCAATACGCACCTTTTGTAACAGTTGCACCTCATGTAGATCAAAATATTGTTCCATATGTAGTATCCAATTTACTAGATCCTTGCCATCAAACTTCCTATTATCGCATTTTCTTGATTTTAGGAGCTTGATATTGAAACAACTGTAACTTTGTAATTTCGGATCTCCAAGGTCTACAATTGCAACCTGCAGTAGCCCTCTACGTTCTATTTCCAAAGCCACTGGTGTGATCGAAATTGGATTCTCCAAGAAAGAGTTATGCCCAATCTCCCAAGATGACTTGCTTTTATACTTTTTCAGTAGAGTGAACTTGTACAAAGTGCCACGTGTTATTGTTTTGATCTTTAGACCTGAAAATAATACATGAAAAATTACAGCCCGTCCTCTTTCTGTAACTTCTTACAAAATTTCAATCGGATGCTCAGAGAGAAAGTTATGATAATTTTCCCAGGTCACCTATTTGGGATGTAATTTGAGAGCCTGCATAAACCCTAAATGGCTTGGACTGTATCTTGAAAATATAGTGAAACAATATCTGAAATTCGAGCCCGAGCTTCACCAGGATTTCGACCCAAATGGGTTTTAATTTCAGAGTCTGAACCTTCGTAGAAAACAAATTATATTGAAAATTCCACGATGACCTGTTTGAAATGGAATTCTAGAGCTTCAAAAAACCCTAACTTCCTCAGATCATCTCTCCAAAAATATAGTGAGACAAGATTTGAAATTTGGACCTAAGGTTCAGAACAATTTCGGATCAAATTGGTTTTCTTATTAGCATCTAAAACTTTGTAGAAACAAAGTTATAGTGAAAATTCCACGATGACTTGTTTGGAGCATCGAAACCCTAGAATCCAAAGCTCTGATACCAAATGTTATGAAACCTGAAAGATAGAAAATATAGATCAATGCTTTAGAAATAAGCCTCTTCGAGGGGGTAACCTCCTTTACATTACACAAATGAACAATTCTTGGATGATACAAATGACAAGACCTCCTTTCTATATATAGGAGTCTAGGAGTCATAATAAATCAAGCCGACATTAAATAATAATGTAAGGGCACAACAATAAAAATAGTGGGCTTCTATGGGGCACAATAATAACAATATGGGGACTACATGGGCACAACAATATAATAAGGGGGTTGTACTAATAACAATAAGGGGTTATACTAGTAGTATAGGGACCTAACACTTCGAGTTGTACATGCGCAGAATGTGTCTGATCATCCTGTTGCAACCTATATTTGGCCATCACTTTAGGGATGGAAAGTCGTGGACTTAGTAAGTTTTGTATCCAACATCGACCAGAGACTTGACCAAAATGCACTCAGGAATATGTTGTCCCGATTTGAGATAATGGAATGTGGGATCCCAAAGTATATCCATACTCGCTCAAAGAAGAGCTTAGTAGCGACCTCTATCGTGATACTCTTCTTGCGGTCCGCCATGATGGCCATCTTAGAGAATCTGTCGACGACCACGAAAATGCAATCATTGTTGTGCTTAGTAGAAGGAAGGCCCGCCATGCAATCCATGGATACAGATCCCCAAGGCCGACTAGGAGTAGGTAGAGGAGTATACAAGCCTTGCTTATTGATGGTTGGTTTGGCAATGGCATAGGTGGTGCAGGATGTAGAGTACTTCCCAACATCCTGACAAAGTTTCAGCCAATAAAAATACCTATGCAATACTGCCATTGTTTTCTCTACTTCGAAATGTCCAGCAACCCGATCATAGTGTGCCTCCCAAATCATATTGGCACGCTCGCTTGAAGGAACACATATGTGCCCCAGGTGGCATAAAAGTGCATCCTGAAGGTGAAAATTTGGAACTTGCTTCCCTTCCAGGAGTGTCTGGTATATGTTGTTGAATTCTGGATCGCTCTTGTAAAGATGTGGCCACCCCAATGTCTCGTGCCCACAGGAGTCGAGCATAGCAATCAGTGGCATTACCGATGGTCGGCTAAGGCAATCAACAACATTACTGGTGTTGCCCTTCTTATACTTAATGTTCAAATGGAACTATTACAAATAAGTGGACCATTTCTGATGGCGATCATTCTGCAACTTCCCTTGTGTCTGTGTGAACTGGAGAGGTCGGTGGTCTGTGTGGATGACTGTTTCCTTCCCCAAAATCTAATGCTTCCATTGACGACAGGCCTGCACAATTGAATACATTTCTTTGTCGTAAGTGGGGTACTTTCGGACTGTTTCTGAAAGTGTCTCACTGTGGTAAGCCACTAGATGCCCATGCTGAGTAAGAATCACACCAATAGCATAGTTGGATGCATATGTCTCAAATGGTTGTTGCAGGTCTCATAATGTGAGCATCTGTGTAGAACATAGGCGATTCTTCAACTCAGAGAATGTTTGTTGTTGGTTTTTCGACCAAAAAAACTTTGCTTTCACTCCGCCCTTGGTGACTTGACTTAAAGGCCAAGTGATATGAGAAAACCCCAACATGATCCTACGGTAGAAATTGGCAAGACCCAAAAATTTGTGGAGCTCTGTTAGAGTGGTTGGCATTGGCCAATCCCAAATGACTTGTATCTTGGATGGTTCCACATGTACACCCTGCTAATTAATGATGTCCTCGGATATTGAACCTGGTTCAAGCCAAAGGTGCATTTCTCCAAGTTAGCACACAACTTGTGTTGGCGCAGGGTTTGAAGGACTTGTCGAATATGGTGGAGGTGCTCTTCCCAACTCTGGTTGAAGATCAATATGTCATCTAACTACACCACCAAGAATGCATTGGTGAAGGGTCGCAAGATGTCGTCCATCAGTCTCATGAAGGTTGCAGGGGCGTTCGTCATTCTGAACAACATGACCAACCATTCGAAAAGGCCCTCCTTGGATTTGAAGGCAGTCTTCCATACATCATAGGGTTCAATAGCCACCTGGTGATAACCTGACTTCAAGTCAATCTTGCTGAAATATTTGGCCCCCTTGAGTTGGTCTAGAAGGTCATCAATCCATGGGATTGGGTACCTATTCCGGACAATGATCTTGTTCAGCGCTCGACAGTCAATACAAAGCCTCTAGGTCCCATCCTTCTTTTATACCAATACAATCGGGCTCCCACAAGGTGATAAGCTTGGTTTGATGTGCCCTTTCTGCAATAGTTCCTGAATCTACCTCTTGATCTCATCGTTCTCCAGAACATTGCATCGATAGATCAGTCCATTGGGCAGTGGCGTGCCCAAGGTCAGATTGATGAGTGTTTGACCTAACAGTGTAGAGGTACCCCAGTGGGTGAGGCAAAAATATCCCTGTACTCCTCCACAACCTTGTCCATCTGTTGTTGCTGTGCAAAGGAGCCCTGCTTGGAAGTCGTGGCCACAACCTTTTTCCTACCCTAGGGGCGAATCATAAGGAAAAAAAATTCTTGTTCTAGGAAATGATCTTACTGCATTGCTTTGCAGTGATCAAAGAGATGGCAATAGGCGGGGCTACCTCCAGTATCCTGAACAACTTATTAGCCAAAGTAATAATATCAGAGCGAGGTATAGACTCATATATAACATGTCATTTCCACAAGTATGGTTTTCCTAATAATACATAACAAACTTAAAGAGGAGCAGTGTCACATAGTACCTCATCCGTGAAGGGCTTGATGCTGAAGGGAAGGTGGTACCACTGGATGACACAAAGATCTCGTCCTTGGTGAAGCCACTCAATGGTGTATGGATGTCGATGTGTTATAGTATTTAGTCCCATTTGCTTCATGACCTCTGCTGAAATGAGGTTCTTTTGGCTCTTGCTGTCAACAATGAAATGCAGCGAGAACCCTTCACCCACATTTATGAGTGGAAGAGGCGTTCCCCCTCCTCTAGATCTTCAGGCTCAATCTTTTGGATCTTGGTGGTGGACACGGTGGCACTAGGCTCCGCATCAATGATCTGCTTCCCTTTGTCAATTTCCTTATCGGGTTTTGATTCAAAGTTGGAACCTGCGTCTAATTCGGAAGCCTTCATCTTGTCCACCCGTGACTACTTAGCTCGACACTCACTTGTGTTGTGAGTGGGGCTCTTATGGAACTCACACCATTTTTCAGTGTCCTTATTCATCTTCAGGGTGTCGTTCTTTGCTTACGTCTTCAGTGGGTTGTCCTAGGTAGCGTTGCCTTGGCTTGGTCCTTTGTTATGTGGTTTGGGGGCACCTTTTCCTTTCTTTGGATTTGCAGATCCAAATTCTCGCTTCTTCTGTTTAAACTTCTACTTAATCTTGACAGCGTACCGATACGTCGTGCCAAGCGAGGAAATGTCCAAGAACTCCATCTCATCCTGGATGTACTTGTGTAGACATTTGCAGTATTTGAGCAATATATGTCGCTAAGTATCCTTGATACCTAGCTTCGTGTGAAGGGTATTGAAAGTATTTGTGAACTCTAGCACATCTTGATCCCGTCCCTGTCGTAGCGTGGTCCGCTTTATGTATTTGTCTTCATAGCTCTCGAAAAGGTAATATTGTTCCTTGATGGCATCTCGGAAAGAATTCCAGGTGGATGCGGCTGAAAATCGCGAGGGTTCACTCTCGTCCTTTTGTTCACAGTAGGTTTCACACCAATCCTTGACATGTTGGGCGACTGTAAGAAGTGCAAAAGTAATCTTTTCCCGATTGGAAAAGTCATGAACTGAAAAAATATTCTTCCAATAGATTTAACCATTTATCTATAGTGTCTGCATCTATCAGGCCTTCGAATATGGGAATATTGAAGTTAAATTGTACCTTAAAAGGAGTGGCGCCTCCAGAGTGGTTGTTGGATGAAGATGCATCGCCTATGGGTATCCGTCGAAGGATTTGGGCAAAGTTAGCCATCATCGTGTCCCTTTGTCACTCGAGGGCTTCCTCGAGCAACATTTTGAAAGGATCTCCTACCCCCTCATATTTCTTTTCTTCCGCCATGGGAGGTCGTCGAGTTTTGCGAGGCTGATCTTGCAATGGTTCAACCAGATCAAGCCCTAACTCCTTATACCCTGACCTTGTTGGGGACATGCAAAGAAAAACAAAGAAAGAGCAGACCACTTTGATACCACTGATACAAAATTAAGCAGGGATGCAACAACTTACAAATAATCATAAACATAGAGATGCAACAGAAAAACACTTCATTTCATTAATAGAAAAATATTGAACTATGCTTACAAACAGAATGGAAATAATATAGCTCGGGCGATGGTAGCTTATCTCTGAGAAGAGATTTGGCAGCTCCATGCCTCTTAATTGTATTACAATGAGGCTCAAGGGCTTGCTTATTATCAGAAAACATGAGAAGACCCTAAACAACCAAAACCCTAACCCCGGGAGATGTAACACCAAGAGTTTGTGGGCCCTATTGGAGTTAGTTGGGCACCCAACTTCCCGAGGTCGTAACTTGGTCATATTATCTCCATTTGGCGTGTACGATGCCTTGTTGGAAAGGTCTCTCTGAGTACTACAGGTTTCGCCATAGGCCCTTGCCTATGACTATGGGCCTACCACGGACCCTAAAAAACGTTGTTTAGAGGGTCAAAACTGCTTTGGAAGCTCAAGACTCGAAAAGCTACTAAAAATAGTAAATGCTGAATTGAATAAGGAAATAGATGAAACTGACTGGGGGGTCTAGGTGGAATAAGTGGGTAGCCACTAATAGCCACCTGAATCACCCACTAAAGCATTAAACATATCCTTGGTTGACTTCTTCTCAGACAAGTGAGGGGTCAAATGGTCCTTCACCACATATAGGAGTGCCCTTTGTGCCTTTAACTCCTCTTTGTTAGGGAAACCTTTTTCTTGGCATTTGTCGACCCCAAGATCACCTTCTCAACAATATCCCAAAGATAATTTTTGTTGAGAATTAAACTGACCCGAGCCTTCCAAGGCAGGAAATTTGAGGCTCCATCCAACTTGTCTTCGAGCCAAAGACCCACTACAATGATCTTACTAAATCTTGCCAAGGATTTTTGCTAAGTCATATGAAGCACACTTAACTCAAGAAAATTTGCCTAGTCCTGCACACAACTAAAAATTAATATGTTATGTACTTGCTCTCTACTATGGTTGTTTTGCACATTATCTTGGCCTTTCATTGTTTTTGTATGACCTAGTACATGGCTAGCTCTGTTGTGGCCATTATTGGTGGCTCCTCGTGTGCCTATGGCACCAGGATTAGTCTCCTATGAGCTTCAACCTATTAGTCAACCTATCACAATTGTTATTCTTATCCCACATCCCCACGACATCTCTCTAGTGTGTTGTTGCATATATTAATGATTGTTCTTGCCAATATCTCAATCTAACATCCACTTGAAACTTGGTTATGCCCTTGCCCCCTTGCACTCATGTCTCAAGTTTTGTTGCCCTAGCCTGTCTCCTCTGCATGAGACCACCCCGCAGCTTGTCATTGTATCTCTACCCATCCCAACTCGCATTGGGCGTGCTGCTTACCTTGTCACATCTAACCATGACGTTTTTTTGTGCGTTGACAACTGACCTCAAACTCACGCACCTATTGCATCGAGGCCCCTTCTTTGTCGCTCTAACAAGTATGTTGCCTATATTATTGCCTACACATTCCTTTATTGTCAACTTGTCCTCTCAGTTGTAGTTTGAGGCTTTCCATGTCCGCTAGTAGGTCCCTTCAGTGCATGGATTCTTAACACACACACCTTTCCCTTGTGTCCATCATCTTTTTTACCAAATTTTGAAACTTTTTATGTGATGCATATGACATTGAAATCTAGGTATTATTATGAGTATATGCAAATTGTAGTGGGAAATTTACTTTTCTAGTTATCATATTTGTCTTCAACTTTTAGGCATGACTTTCCATGACTTGTTCAAATATTATTACTAATCCATTTTACTTGTCCCGTTGATTTTACATCATGGGACTTATTTTTCGGTGTGATGTCAAAGTGATGTTTAGAAGTAAGTGAGGTTGACAAGAGCCACAACTTAATTTGTTACAATTTACTTCCAAATCTGGTTGTCGATTATGTAAAGACCAAAAGAAAAATTGTACATGTACATAATGGATGGAAATCCCATTTGAATGAATTCAAAAACTCTATTGCGTGATGAAGGTTTATAGGGAAAATGAGTAATTGTAATCATTGATAAATCATTTACATAGTGAGAAGATTGAGTCAGGTAAGTTTAACGGGATTAGAATGAAGTAACAAAAGATTTTTTCTTCCCTATTCAAGTAAAGATGCATCGTCGATCTATATATATATGCATATGTTACCAATGTATATATGCTCTGTTATCTTATGGCTTTGTCATCTATAGTTATATCGTGTTTTTTGTCTTCCTGCTTGTCCTTTATTCCAAATTTGTTGTCTCATAGATATTGGAGTTGCATAGATGATTTGAAATACGAATAAATCGAGGAAGCATTAAATCCTTTAACACTGAGTAATAACTAATAACAAAGTAATCAATAGTCATATGAGAACAAATCTAGAATGTTCACTTTCTAAGGAATAGTTGTGTTGTGCTTATCGTGGAGTGATAGGTCATAGTGAATTTAGAACATATTTGAATGTGATTTCTAAGGCACTAATCGAAAAGCATATGTTTTCTAGAAAAAGGGAACTTACATATGCAATTATATATCAACATAATCTATTTCGTTTAAACAATTTTGCATATGTTGTAGGAAATTGCCTATTTGATGCTATACAAATTCTATTTTATTTTAGATACATGTCAATAGAATTATGAGAAGGAATGACAAAACATTTCAGAATTGATAGAAATGCATGTTATAAATAGCCCAAATGATTGTTTGGAAAAGATGACAAATTCAACTTCAACTTTTATAATTCCTAAACAACAAGGACTATGGGGGGACATAATTTGTATGCATTGGTACTTGAATTGGCTAAAAATTCCGATAAGACTTTGGTCTAAGACAGTAATTAAAAGATATTTGCATTTTAATTCAAATTCATGCGAAGATTGTTACAACATATTGTTCCATGACAAAAATCTAATTATTGTACATTTTGGGCCACTTTTGTGCAAGAAAATAAGGTTAACATTAATTGATCGTGAATATATGATGAATATGGCACAATATGAAGAAACAAAACATAAATTGCAAATAAAGGAAATCACAAGGAGACATAGATTTAAGAGAATGTACGGGTTCAAGAGTATTTACGGTGAATGTTGTTTTGAAACAATATGTCAATTGACATAAAATGAATATGATGTGCCCTATCTATGGCACACAATAGAAGAAAAAAATCATTGCAACTACGCATAATGATCTTTTGCATCGAGGTGCAAAGAAAAATAAATAAACGAGAATGCAATCATGCAATTTCCTCAAATGGTAAATTGGTAAGGATACATTGTGCAATTGGTAGTACCGTATGAAAAAGGGAATATAGATGATGGCCTTTTTGTTAATGATTGGATATGCTATATCTCGAGTATAACTGCATGCATATGGTATGTTGATACATTGAATGTTGTTGCTAAATTTTGCTCATTCAAGGAAGGCCTGATGATATTTGTTCACGTGATAAGGACAAAAAAATATTTGTGATTATTGTTGGTGATGTTGTGCCTTATTGTATCGCTATGCCATATTCACTCTGGAAGTGAAAGGGCATGCACACTGTGTATAAAAAATTCTTTGGCTCAATAATGTAATGTAGTGAAGCACAAAGTTTGATATTTTCATTGATCTTGATTTGTCATCCATTTCAGGGTAGGACACACTATTTTAAACTACAAATTTAAAATGTTATTCTTTGTTAGAAATTAATTAATGGAGCAATGAAATATACAAAATATTGTAGAAACACAAATACATAAACACAAGAGAGACACATATATACGTGGTTCACCCAATTTGGGCTACGTCCATGGAGAAACATCGAGTCCTTCCTTTTATATTATCCAGCAAAATGAAGAGATACAACCTACAACAGATTCGTTGTAATTCGTCTTTGCTCTCACACAACCTCCCCTTTCTCTCTCGCTCAAAATAATCATGCACAAGCATAATACAATTTCTTCGTGTAAATTGAGGGTTTCCTTCCAGGGAAAAAAAAAAAACCCAAAATTAACATAACTTCTATTGTCAAATCATTTGCCTAATGAACGGTTTGGATTGACAACGAAATTACAATATTTTACAAGGCAAAATTTCATCTATTTTTAGCTTCGGGGGGTGCTGCCCCCGAACCCCTGCCAGAGATTGGGGGGGGGGGGGGCTCATAAAAGTCATGTCCACCCCCCCCCCCCAATAATGATTTAAATGGGTGTCGTTGATGCCCCGTTAGGAATAGGAATCCAACATGATTGAAACAAGAAACCTATGAACAATTAGGAAGATAATCAAGCTCCACACCCAACAATCTCTCACTTGGAGATTGGATATGGCAACTTCATCACTACTTCACTTGCTAGACAATGCTTCCACTTTGGACCTAGTTGTTTCCCATCTTCATCATCATACTTGAAGACCAATTGAAACTGAGCAAAATCTCAGTTTCTCCTTGGTTACAACTTTTGTTAACACGTCTGCAAGATTCTGGCTAGTGTGTATCTTTTCTAGCTTCAACTGTCCATCTTCTAACATTAGCCGTATGAAATGGTACTTGAACTGTATATGTTTAGTCTTAGAATGAAATGTTGAGTTCTTTGCAATATGAATGGCACTATGGATGTCACTGTATAACCTTCCCATCTCCTGCTTCTTTCCCAACTCATCAATAAACCTTTGTAACCAAACCATTTCTTTACTAGCCTCTATAGCAACAACATAATTTACTTCTGTTGTTGAAAGTGCCACAATGTTTTGAAACTTTGAAACCCAACTAACAATTGTTCCGCATACACTAAACACATACACTGTGGTGCTCCTCTTGTTATCTATATCACATGCCATGTTTGCATAAACATATCCCTGTAGAGCAATGTTTGAACCTCCAAAGCATAATGCTTGATTTTTTGTACCTCTCAAATACCTGAGAATCCACTTCACTGCCATGTAATGCTCTTTTCTTGGATTGTTCATGTACCTGCTTACAACTCCCATTGCATGTGCAATATCAGGCCTTGAGCAGACCATTGCATACATTAAGCTTCCAACTTCTCACGCATATGGAACTTTACACATATAATCCATCTCTTCCTGAGTCTTGGGATACATCTCCTTTGTTAGTTTGAAATGGATAGCCAAATATGTACTAATTGGTTTTTCATTCTTCATATTAAATCTTTCCAACACCTTTTATATGTACTCGCTCTTAGACAATGTTAATTTGCGGTTTTTCTTGTCTCTATTATTCTCATACCAAGGGTTTGTTTTGCAACACCAAAATTATTCATTGCAAATGAATTTGCCAATTTTCTTTTGAGCACATTTATTTCCTGCATGTTAGGCCCTGCAAAAAGCATGTCATCTACATACAATAGAAATATAATATAGTTGCCATCATTTTTCTTTTTAAGATAAACATAATGGTCAGAATGACATCTAGTATAACCTTGTTCATACATAAATCTGTCAAATTTTAGATACCAATACCTTGGATCCTGTTTTAAGCCATACAATCTCTTCTTCAATTTCCACACTAATTTCTCCTTTCCTTTCACCTCATACCCTTTTGGCTGCTGCATATATATTTCTTCCTCCAAATCGCCATAGAGAAAGGTTCTCTTTACATCTAACTGCTCAAGATGCAAATATTTTGCTTCCACTAGACTTAAAAAGTTATGATTCAAGTCATTTAAACAATAGGAGAAAAAAAATCATCAAAGTCTATACCTTTATTTTGTGCAAACCCCTTCACCACAAGTCTAGCCTTATACCTCTGTTTTATTTCATCTTCGTCCTTCAACCTATAAACCCATTTATTCTGTAATTTTGTTTTACTTACAAGCAACTTGACTAAGTCCCAAGTTTTGTTATGCATCAAGGAGTCCATATCTTCTTCCATGGCTTACTCCCACTTCTTCCTGGTTTCTATTTGCATTGCTTCTTCATATCTTTCTGGTTCACCAAAATGAGTCAACAATAGATAATATAATGAAGGAGAGTATCATTTGAGGGGTCTACTTATCCTGGTAGATCTTCTAACACCACTTGCAAGTGTTTGAGGTGCTTGTTGTTGTTGTGGTTGTTGATCATTATGATAGGCACCTTTACTTTTTTTGTGATCTCATCAAGCACTCTATATTATTTGCTTTCCTTTTTCTATTTTATTTCTTGCATATGATCCTTATATAAGACCTTTTCATTGAATATAACATATCTTCTCCTAATGATTTTGTGATTTTCATAATCATATAAGCGATAACCAAAATCATTAACACCATATCCAATAAAGTTACATTTCTTTGATTTTGCCTCAAGCTTTGTTCTATTTTCTTTATTAATGTGGACAAAGGCTTCACAAACAAAAGTCTTTAAAAATGAATAGTTTACCTTTTTAATTGTCCATGCCTCCTCTAGAATACCACCATCCAAGGAACTTGAAGGCCCTCTGCTTATTAGATAGAAATCAGTATCTACAACATTTTCCCAAATTGTAAGGGCAATCATGCATGCAATCGCATGCACCTCGCGCGCTCTATGATTGTCCTGTTTAGCATTTATGACACACCATTTTCCTATGGTGTTCCTAGAATTGTCTTCTCTTTGCAAATTCCATGTTATGAATAATAATTATCAAACTCTTTGTTGTAGTATTCACCTCCAATATCTGATCTCAGACACTTCAACTTCTTTCATGTCTCTTTCTCAACCAAAGATTTCCATTTCTTGAAAGTATTAAATACATCATATTTATTATGAATACAATAAATCCAAGTTTTTCTAGTTGCATCATCAATAAAAGTAACATAATAGCGAGAGCCACCAAGAGATGATACTTGAGTTGGTTCCCATACATCTGTATGCACAAGCTCTAATCTTTCTCTCTTCTTTTCCTTCCCAACTCTGATAAATTTGACTCTCTTATGTTTTCCGTAAACACAATTATCACAGAAATCCAAATCAACATGCTTCAAACCTGGCAACAAATTTCTTGAGTGAAGAATCTACATTCCTTTCTCACTCATGTGTGTGAGCCTATGATGCCACAATGTCATATATGCTCATGTGGAGGTTAAAGCATTTACAAAATTAGAAATACCATTGCATAAATACAACATACCAACCTTTTATCCTTTTGTTATTACTAGGGCTCCTTTACTGACCTTCCAGGTTTTTTTTCTGTGAATGTAGTTACACTGCCTTCACCACCTAACTCTCGTGTTGAAATTAGATTTTTCTTCAAATCTAGAACATGCCTTGCCTCCTTCAATAGCCATTGGTTTCCATTTTGTTGCTTTATAAAAACCTTACCCATTCCAATGATTATAAAAGGTTTATCATCACCCAAACGAATGTGTCCAAAATCTCCTTGAACGTAGTCATGAAAATGTTTCCTATCAGGTGTGGCATGGAATGAGGCTCCTGAATCTACCACCCAGGAATCAATAATATTATATAATGAAAGAAGCAAAGCTTCTTGCAACACATCACTTGTCACATTTGCTTCATAATTATTCTCTTGTTGCCCATCTCCTTCTTTTCCTTTCCGAGATTTGTAGTCTTTCTTTAGGTGTCCTTTCTTCTCGCATTTACAACACACTATCCCTGATATGGATTTGGATCTGCCTTTTCTTGACTTACTGTGATTTCCTGGGCTCCTTCCTCTTTCCATTTTTCTTCCCCTAGTCTTTGCATTTAAAGCATTACTTGATGTCTCACCTGAGATTTTCTGTCGCATTTCCTTGCTAAGGATAGAATCCAACATCATCAAACATTAAAGTACTAGATCCAGAGACATAGCTACTGATAGCCATTATAAATCTCTGGCAATGAGCACAAAAACAACAAAGACCTAACTTCATCATCAAAATTTACCCCTGCAAAACTTAATTGACCGGTAATCGTGTTAAATTCATTTAAATGATCAACAATAGATCCAACTTATGTCATCTTCATATTAAATAGATGTTTCATAAGAAATACCTTATTTGAGGCCAAGGGTTTTTCATATATTTTTTCCAATTTCATTATTAAACCTTTTATTATCGTTTCCTTTGAAATGTTGAATGCCACCGACGTTGCCAAACTGCACAGTCGTATTGTTCCTAGTGACCTCTTGTCGAGAATCTCCCATTCTGCGTCTGTCATACTCGTCGACTTCTTTGTTTATTCACTCAATGCTAGGTACAAATAATCTTCCATATGTATCTTCCACAATTGGTAGTTTTGACCATTAAATTTCTCGACCCTAAACCTACCATCTTCCGCCATTGCTCCCACTCAAACTAGGAACCCTTCTCTCCGGCAAGTTTATTAGCCAAATAGACCTTCAAGTTTGATACCAATTGTTAGAAATTAATTAATGAAGCAATGAAATACACAAAATGTTGCAGAAACACATATATATAAATACATAAAATAAGAGAGACACAAATATGCGTGGTTCACCCAATTTGGGCTACGTCCACAAAGAAACAACAAATCCTTCCTTTTATATTATCCAACAAAATGAAGAGATACAACCAATAACAGATCCACTGTAATTTCCTCTTCGCTCTCACACAACCTCCTCTATTTTTCTCTTGCTTAGAATAATCATGCACATGCGTAATACAATTCCCTCATATAAACCAAGGGTTGCCTTTTAGGGAAAAAACCCTAAATTAACACAACTTATACCGTTAGATCATCTGTCTAATGAATGACCCAGATTGAATATGATATTACAACATTTTACAAGGTAAATTTGCATCTATTTTTAGCTTCAGGGGCACTGCCCTCGAACCCCTACTCGGGGGGGCTCATAAAAGTTGTCATCACCCCCCCCGGGACCCTCTTGATGACAATTAAACGGGTGGCATTACCGCCCCGTTAGGAATAGGGATCCAACGCGATTGAAATAAAAAACCTCTGAACAATCAAGAAGATAATTAGGCTCCACACCCAACATTCTTGAAAGTTGCACCTATATTTTCCTTTCTTTCTTTTTAAAATTTTTTGTTTTACGGATATTTTATGTTAACCTGGTAGCAAAATGAAAAAGCTAATTTTGCAACGGACATGTTTTAAGTTTTTTTGTTGAAATCTTTTGAGTTATTTTTCCTTAAAATAGATTTTAGAAATTGCAAGTTTTGTATGGCAAAAATTGCAATTGTGTACCCAATTTTTTAAATTAGGGATCAAAGAATACAAAAGTTATATGTACTTAGAAAATTTTCAAATTCGGGATAAGGAGTCTATGTGTGTAAGAAAAATTGCAAAAACCTAATTTCTTCTCTAACTATTTTTTGGCAATTCAGTGATATGATATCTAACTTTTTTTGGGAACCCAACGATATTATATGACTTATGGATGTATAGTTTTTAGTGAAATTATGGTTTCATGTTGTTTATAACTTATTATGATATTCTAGTTTCATGTTGTTTTACTATGGATTCTTGGAAGAGAAATGGTAATGGACAATACGAGTTATGTTATGGCTTTTGTCTTCACTGGTTTACTGTAAGGTTCCACAGAGGCTCTCAAGCTAGGAAGTGAATATATTTTTCTTTGTATGAATCCACAAAGGGGGTCTTGATCACTCCCACCTATGGCCATGGAAGGGGATCGCGTTGGATCTTGTATGTGGAAAGTCAACAATTTTCTCATTAATCTAAGGCTCTAGATTTGAACTGACTAAGAGGGTGCAACCCTGCGGAAGGTTTACTAGGAGAGGCATATCTTGGGTGGGAGTGTAAAGGATAAATTTATTTGAAATAATGAATGCAATTGGGTAAATAGGCTATAGTGGAAACCTCTGCGTTCAGTCATTGATGACATTCGTGGGGGGGGGGTGGTTGGGTCAATCATGCACAATGGGGTTTTTCAATCTCTTCTTTTCTTCCAAATCTCGTATCTCTAATTCATGGGATATGGAGGTGCTAAAGGAGATACCCCCTACATTGGATCCAGGATTGGCTACATCGAAGCTTGGGGTTTCTCTCTTTCCTAAGACACCCCACCATATTTTCCTCTTAGATCTAGCTGAGATACATGCAGGGAAGGGAAAAATCCAGACCTTCTTGAAAAACTTAAATGGCATGAATTTTGTTTATTGGATCTGAGGTTTAGATCTAGTGGAAATTTTGAACTAGGCCATTTAGGACAATATGGGTATTCCTATATCTTTACAATGTTTGATATTTGAGGGGAAATTTATGCAGGATGCCCTTCATTTGAAAGATTATGGCATTGAAAGGAACTCAACCATAATATTAGATCTAAAGTTGTGTGGGGGAGCTTCAGGACACAAAAGCCTTGAGGGACCATCTTCATTCAAGGATGCAGTGAAAGGGAATAATGTCGCTCCAGTTGATCAGATACAAAATATTCCAGGCCCTTACATAGTCGATCAAATGGATAAGGTACCAACAATGGATGTAAAAACCCAAGAGGAAAAATCATATTTTGTTGGTCTACAATCTAAGGAATTTATATGCAATTTTAATGAGTTCTGACCGAGACCTAAGAAATTATATTAGTGGTTGTTTTCTTATTGAACACCAAATTGTGATATCTACCTATGCATTAAGGGTTTCTTCATAGCTAAATTTGATACACAACAAGACATGGAAAAGGTTCTAAATGAAGGGGCATGGTTTTGGGGTAGAGTTAGGTTTTTCATTACACCATGGTTACTAGACTTTGTTACAACAAGCATGGTGGTAACAACAATGCTGTTATGGGTGAGGTTACCAAATTTCCCTCTTCCCTTCTAGCACTGTCAGGTCCTAGAGGATATTGGTAATACTCTAGGTAAATTAAAAAAAATGGACTTGGACAAAATAACAAAAGACGTATTTACATTTGTCAGAATATTTGTAGAGATAGAACTTAACAAAGGTCTACCTGATCATATTCATTTAAGACATGAAAAATTTCAGTGGGATCAGGTTTTAGATTATGAGAATATGACATCTACATGCCTGACTTATTATCAAGCAAGACACATGAAGAACACTTTCCCACACGAAAAAAAAATATCCCGAAAAAGAAAAAGAGGCAGGCCTCTAAGCTAAGCGGTTGGAAGTTTACTGAAACTTTTGAAGACAAAGAAGAAGAGCCAAGGAAAATGTCCAAATTTAGAGTGCTCAAACAAAACCTAGTAGCCAAGCCAATGAAGGAGTTGGGGATCAGTAAGGAATCATGACTCGCAGCCAAAAGGGAACTGAATCAACAAAGATCATAACATCAATGTAGTAGAAAGCATAAACACCCATAAAAAAGGAATCAGGTGGCACAAAGAGATCCCATATATCCAAGGGTTCAAACTCAGACAAAGAAGTCCCCTTGCAGGCAAATGGAAATCAATTGGCAATAGTAATAGCTACTCCCAACCAAGGAGTTTGGAAAAAAGAAAGGAAAAAAAGGGGAAGCTAAGTGACTATTATCACATGACAAATTTTTGTAATTTGTTTTCAGTTTTTTTATTATTTTTTATTATGCACTAGTGGAAAGACTAACATGACCGAATGCTTATCAGCATCTGAAGAATGTAATTTTGTTCTTTGTTTTCAGGTTGAATAAAATTACAGTTTTTCCTTTGGAAAAAATTATGGATTTTTTAATGTATAAATAATTTTTAATAAAATTTTGAATGTATAAATATATAGCGTTTAATGGATTTTTGAATGTATATATAATGTTAATAGATTTTTAAATGTATTATATAGTGTTTAATAGATTTTTTAAATGTATAATATTTTTTTATTATGGATTTTTTTATTGTATAATTAATTTTATTGTGGATTCTTAAATATGTAAATAGATTTAAAGTTTAATGAATTTTTGAATGTATAAATAGTTTTGAATAAATTTTTGAATGTATAAATGATTTTTAAAGTTTTTTGAATGTATAAATAGTTTTTATTATAGGTGATGAATGTCGATTATGAAGTGTTGTGCGAGAGGTGCGGAAGTTTGTTCCTTACGTTCCTCCTTCCACACACATCACCACTTTAGCACATATAGATGACAAATGGTTATGTAGCCAAAATGGATGATTCAAATGTCCCCTCAAAAGGTCTAGCAGAAGCAATATCACCATTGTTTATTAAGCCACGTGATTAATACATGGAATGTATAAATCCTTGATCGATGTTAACAATTCGAAATTTTGCATTTTCAACAATAACAGGGGATGTCTGTTGTTCAGGAACTTTGACAATGACTTTAAAGTTAAGAATTCAATAAAATTGTTATAGACAACAAGTTTTGTAAGTTTAGGATTTTGATTCAACCACTCACACAATATCTCACCTTGCGTGGCATCCATTTTACAGTTTCCTTCTGAGTAGATTTGAGCATTCAGTAAAACTAGACAATAGTTCCAAGCTCTCCAGACCATTTTGCAAGCTACGTTATGTGTGAATTTGATGAAAGATAAATTTTGGTGTGGACTATAGCATTGACACACTTTCCAAATCTATATTATTGGAGGAACTTATATACTTCAACAAGGCATGTCTTGGAGGCAACTTTAAGGTCCCTTCAAATTTTTAGTAATAAAGCAAAGTAGTACAACATACAAATCTTCAAGAGAGCCTTTCAACCAATGAGACGACCAAATACAAGGATAATTTTGATTATTAGAGATGTGATCTATGATCAAGAAAAAAGATGTTATCAAATTAGTTATAGAGAATATTGCGTCATCCCCTATAGGCGAATGGGCCCAGGGCTATGTGGGATGTCACATTTTCTTTCCATCAAAAGAGGGAAACTATTTTTTTTGCTTTTTCCTCTGCAAAATTTAAGTTGTTTTACCATTTCATATTTCCAAATTTCACTTAAGTCTTCCTATCCCAAATCAAAGTTGGTCTGATTTCCATTAACAAAAATGTTTTACAAAATTGAGATTGGAATGTTCTACTCTAGACAAGGCAGAGCTGCATAGACTTACATCTCATGTTAAATACTTAAAATTTGTGGTTAATGGTGGCTCTTGGCCTTATAAATCTAGTTTATTGGGTTTGACTGTTAATTGCAATTAAATATTCAAAAAATAATATTAATTTGCACTTAAATATATATTGATACGAGTGCTAATGCTTTGAGTTAAAGATTACATGCAATCATTTTTATCAAGAAAATAATAGAATCTTTTTCTCAAACCATCATAATATTTTATTCCAAAAATGGCAAATGATATTATTCATAATAAAAAGGAAGAACTTGGTTAGAGATCAAGCTCTACACTCTTTACTGCTCAACAACATATGGCTAAGCGAGTGACATGTCCATCTTTCTGTTTCAAGTTGGGCGAAGGTAATACAAAGGAAAAAAATGATCATACACGTGATGTAATCTAAGGCACCCTAGAGCGATCTATGGTGGATGAAGCCCTAATTTTTTTCTTTGTTAACCATATTCCATCTGTACTTAAAAATACATGATTTATTACTAATTTACTCAACCCCACTTATCCTCTTGCCCCGCTATTAAAAAAAAATGGCGTTCTATGCGTGTAACGACTAAAAACTAGTCTGGGAAAAAACAAAAACTGAAACTAAAATAAGAGAACAGAGTTGTCATGAATGATGGTAGCTATATTCTAGTGACACCTTGAAATAATAAAATATCGAGGCTACACCCATATTTAATTTAGTCCATATCAATATAAAAAATTGATAAGATCGTTAATCATCCAAATTCATTGAACTGTTTAATTTTCTTATTTTCCAATCAATGAGAAGTCCAAAATACTTGGGCATTCCACACAATGGATTTAATATATGTTTAGAGGAAATTTTTTGTTTGGATGTCGACTTCCTTAACTTAAAAGGGACATGTAAACTTTAGTAGTGGGGTAGATGGTGAAATTATCATTTTCTATCCCTATGACAAGCCTCAATACAAAGGAATAGGCACATATCTTTGAGATATTATGTTGAAAATTTCCATTTTCTATTAAAGTGGATGTCATTTATTAATAATTAAATGGTTTATCCTCACTTACCATAAATGCTTAGTGTCTCTAAAAATATACTTTAGTGAATGGTAGGATTAGTTATGGGTTCAACAACTTTGATATTCCTAGCCTAATCAATATCTGACATCGAGTGTGGGGCCCTTTCCTTGTGATGTTAATGGAGGAAGGGGTTTGCACTTCACATTCTACGAAAAATGTAGCAAAAAAAAAATCTTAGTTTCATTAGGATTTGTCATTATTTCCCTTCTGCACATAAAGACAACTTTATCCATAACCAAGTCATTGCGATATCATAAAATAACACTTAGCAAAGAGACCATTTTCATAGGTAACCACAACATTTTCGCCATAGTTTCCTCATAGTTCATAATCCAAATAGTCACAAACAATTATACTTATATATGTATCTAAAAATAGTTGGCAAGATGAATTTTTTCTCTTTCAACCATATTTTGTTCGCACTTAGAAATATGCAATGTATTACATACCTACTCAATGTCACTTATCCTCAGATAGTGGGGATTCTTCCAAATGCTTACAATGATTAGTTGTAGTTTCAATGAATCTAATCATCCTACCCTAATGAATGACTCATCTCGAGTGTGGGGGCCCCTTCCTTATCACATCAGCGGAGAAGGGAGTTTGCACTCTGTGTTTCGCTCTTTGTTTCATTAAAATAACTAGATGAAAAAAATCATTTCATGCTTAATCTATGACTATAGTTAATTTGGGAGGGGGGTGGGGGCGTATGCCTATAAAGTCACATGTGTCGGGGGTGGGGGGAATATGCTTGTAAAGTCATATGTTTCGGGGGAGGCGGGGGGAGGGATCCACAATCGCGATCCAACCTTGCCTTGAAACTTTATGTTGTCCAAATTACAAGGGGTGACTTAATGCCTTCTTCAAATACAGAGATTCACAAAGGGATCAATAATGCATTCTTTAGTTTCAGGAAGTTGAATATACTATGTGCATGTTTTGTGTACTAGGTTCTTGAAACTAAGCATTACAAGAGTCAAAATTCAATTGTTCGGGTATATCATTGACGAAGTTTTTAACAAAAAAGAGGGTAACTTGTCTATAAAGGAGGTAAGATGAGATAGATGAAGTACGATGGAAATCTAGAAGTGAAACAATAACAACTCATTATATGTAAGCATCAATCCAGAACTGTGAAATGGTAAAACAATTAGCTTTTTCTATTTTAAATCAACTTTAGGTTCATAAAAATTAGAAATCCATCAATTATTTTTTTCAAATATATGTAAGTGAAAAATTAGAAACATGAAATGGTAAAACAAATTAAATTTTATAAAGGAAAAAGGAAAAAACCATATCATATCTACAAGTATTTTTGGATCTTCTTCTTAGAAAACATTGCGTTGAGAGCAAAATATTGACTTAATCCACCAAATGCTTGAAATTATCTTCGCGAAATTTTTCCAATTTCGACACAGTATGTAAATATTTCCAATTAGAATGACAAATAAATGAACATTGTACATCTACATTGTATCATGTTTTTTAGCAGGAAGTGTGATGCGGGTGGCGTTGAAGGTGCATATGTCTCTTCTGCACACTTCTTTCACACATACATGAACTCATTTTAATGGGATTAATTTTTCAAGTAAACTTTATTTAGAGGCAAGTAGCATTGAGCAAGTTGGTAGTACATAGTGTATTTCTAATCAGGAACGAAATATGGTTGACAAGGAAGAGAGCAAACCAATTTGAAATGATTAGCGAATGTTGCATGTGTCTATGAGGTTTTTGATTTCAAGGAAAATATCATGGTCATTTCCCTTTGCATCAAGACTTTCGAATTTTCCAGTGTATGTGATCTTAGTACTTCTGTTACCAAAATCTGGTAGTCATTCCGATTTTGCAAAGTTCCACTCCAACTCTTCATTTTTTGAAACCAAATCCTTTATGTCTAGAAATATGTTATCTAGTGTATAACACATCCATTGAAACAAGGCAAAATTAACTCAATCGACTTGGATGCATTGTGACACCCAAATTTCTACCCTAGTGTTTCAAAACCATGTATCAGGCTATTCGTAAAGCAGTTTTGGTGCAACTTATTTGGAACCTAATATCAAATAAGGCGAGGCAATGTCAACATAGAGGTGGGGACTAGCCCACTCATCAAGTTGCTCCATAATAGAGGTAGTTGACCACGTCTCCACACAATATTTCTTTTCAATTGTCCTTGCACGATTTTTGACTTAAAGTTATTATTAACAACTTGTATGCCAACTGTCATGATCACAAATATTTCATATTTATTTCACTTTGTAAATTTCTGCCACCTAGTGTATGTATATAAATGATATTAAATCAAGAGCAAATTGTGAAGTAAATGGACAAGATGGTTTTGGAATTTCAAGCTTTATTTATATTATCTCCCATGATTGTTGACTTTAGCATCTTAAGTTGTTACTTATTAAGGGTGTCCTGTATAACAGACTTCACAAGTGAAATGGTAACAAATGGTGATTATATAATGAAATGACAAATCTACAGTTAAATGACATTGAGAATGTTGTTGATTAAACATATGTTTTTAAGTACAAAGCGGAAAATGCCTAGCAGAGGAAGGAAAGAAGTTATTTTCACTGATACAATTAAATCACTTGTTCGTATTGATAAGAAATTTCAATGGTATGTGAACCTACCAATAGAAGAGAAGAACAACAACAAGATTTGGACAAGAGGAATGACGAATGTTGCATGTGTTCCAGAAGTTTTTGATTTCAAATATTGTTTATTTGTGCACAAAGAATTTTAATTCAAGAACAAGAACAATCATGCTAATAGCAAAGAAGACCCTGATTCCTCTGACTCCCAAGCATTTAGATGGATTGTAATAGACCCAGGTTAAAATTTCATGAAATAAAGTTAATAAAAGAAAAATAAGACCAAGGTCATGGGACATGTATTCCAAGCTAAATGTTGGGAAAAACATCCTATTGGGTGTTCATTTGGTTAATTATGGCTAAGGGGAAATTGGCAAAGGAAATGGAAAAGGCTTTGAAAAGGCAAGATACATTAATTGACATTTAATTATGAAAATAAATGAAATTAGGAGAAAAGGAAGGTGAAAGGTCACATGTTGCATGTGAGAAGGAAATTGAAGGAAAATAGAGGAAAATAAGAAAATAGAGGCCTCAATGAAAAAAAGGCTTCTAAGGATCAATTCACACCCTTTTGCCAGTTTTAGCTTGGATCTCTATCTCTCTATTCTCTCTCATACTCTTGATCACTTAGAGCATTCTTGGAGCACTCTAGCATTGGAGAAAGGAAGGCAAAGGAAGGACAAGAAAGCAAAGGAAAGCAAGGATCAAGAAAGGAAGAGTTGGATCAAGCGACTACATCAAGATTACTTTGTAAGTATCGAGTTGTGTGTATGGTTTCCTTACTATCTTGGGCATGCATGGTACATGGATGTGTGTATTTGGTTCTCTTGTCATTGGCATGGGATTTCCTAGGTGTGACAATGATTTTAGCTTTGTGTTTCCATTCTGGATAACCATGGTGTGATGGGGTAGTTTCATTTGTCTGAGCTTTGGATTGCCTGATGGTTTTGGAACCGGGTGAGGTGGTCTCAGGAAAATTATAAAGCAACTAGGAATCCTTTGATTGGTAATGGCGAGATTGCAGTAAATCATGAGCGTGGAGATGGGTAAATTCCTAAAGGTATTGGTTAAGAAATCCAGAGGCATCCAAGCTTGTTTAGGCCCTAGTAATCCCTTGGTTGATTTTGGCGAGATCGCAGTAAAGTCTGTTAGTGTATGTTTCTTTGTTTGGGCCTAAGAATCCCCTAACCACTATTGGCGGGATTGCGGTAATTCATGGTTGTATAGGTGAGGGTTTTAGGCCTTGGAGTCCCTTGACTGGTTTCGGCAGGATTGTGGTAAAGACTGAGGAACCCTAGATGTTTTGTTGTGAGTTACACATTCATGCATGTGGGTTATTGGCTAAAAGAAAGGTTTGGTTCAGATCAATCTATGGTCGGGTGGTACATGGAAGTCCCTGACTTGGTTGGATTTTCATATGTTAATAAGAGCTCTTTTCCTCTTGTATTTCATGAGTATTTATACTTGTTATGATGCAACTTTGATGGTTGTTTTGTTTTTGTTGTTATTCTAGTTATATGCTGGTTATAAGCATGGTTTCATGATAGATTATAGCTATGACTCTTTTCATGTTTTGATTGGTAAATGAATGGTTATTGAATGCATGACCTAATAGATGTTATGGCAGCTATTATGAGAGGGAATTAAACCTTCTTGATGATTCTCAGATAAGCATCAGACCACTATGTTCAGATATGCATTTATGACCTGTAGATTACATGTTCACAATGTGTTTGACAAAATTACTGTCATGGTTAGGTCAAGTTCTTGACTAAGTTTTGCATTTATGGCTTTCTCCTTGTGTCATTCATCATTCTAGAAAGTTCTATCAAGTTTTGGGTAGAGGTCTGGATCTTAGCCCTGAAAAAGTGGCTCATATTTAGGGGTTGCAGACCCAAAATTGGGTAATCTAGACTATAATTGCTAGGAGTTAGGGTCATCAAAGCGACTAGAAGGTTACAGTGTTTGGCTTGCCTTGTCGTCAGAGCGATTGGGGCTCCAGATCACTAAAAAAAGAAATTTAACGCAGGCTTTGGGCACCTGGAGTGATTGTTTAGTTCTCGAGGGTCTTATAGCACATAAGGGAAGTTAATAAAGTTTCAGATTATCTATTCCACTTCCTTGACTATACATAGGAGGTTGAGTCATGTCATAGTAGCCCTCAACTCATGTTTATCCTAACATGTTGGTGAAAGTGGGTAGATATGGGAGGGGTGGTTACAAATTGGTATCATAGCATGGTTCAATACTTGGACTGAATGGGGAGAATGTGTTTGTCCTGCATGCATGTCAATTGTCTATGTGGTTGTTATGCATGCATGTCAGTTTTCTATGTGGTTGTTAAGCATGCATGTCAGTTGTCTATGTGGTTGTTATGCATGCATGTCAGTTTTCTATGTGGTTGTTAAGCATGCATGTCAGTTGTCTATGTGGTTGTTATGCAGGCATTGTCATGGTTATGGTGGTCATTCATGAGGTCATGGCATATAGTTGGTATTGTCATACATGATGTCAATATATTGATATGATTATATGATTATACATGTATTGCTGATTTTGTAGATGAGATAGCCTCCCTTAAAATTCACTGAGATATGTTGATTATGCTTATATTTTGGTTTAGCCGACATGGTATACTATAGGAAGACGAAGATCAAATATGACTAACAAAATGGTGGATTATAGTTCATGAGACTCCCCTTACAAATCAGATGAGAAACTAAGAGATGAGTACTCTTCAGACATAACAAACACATTGAGCAGTTTGAAGGCATAAATGAGAATTTGCAAAGTAGATAATGACAAAATCATTCAGTCACAGGAAATACTTGTGAGGGCACAAGAGAAACAAGCAAACGTAAATGCAGTCATCCTTCCGAACTTGTCATACTTGCAGAGACATGGAAAACCACAAATTAAATATGGACAAGAGGACAAGACTAATGGGGCATATGGTAGTAGGTCTCATGGTGGTGACACGTCGGATAGAGATGACATAGTCAAAGATGGCAGGTTCTTGGACACACCTGATAGGAGAGGCAATGGACATGGGTTATACTTTAGCTTTGGTTCAGACAATTATCATGGTCATCATCGCTATCATCCTTACAGGAGGAGTGATAGGGGATATTTTCTAGATGAGTTCAAGAAAGCCAAGCCACCTACATTGATGGAGATTTGAAAAAACTTGAATATGCAGAGGCATGGTTGCTTTGAAAGAAGATATTGTTTAAGTTGCATGATTACATAGAGAACATGAAGGCCAAGATAGCTATTTTTAGTCTAAAGGGAAAGAATATCTAGTGGGAAGATGTGAAGTGGGTCAGAGACATCAGGACAAAGGAGTTGAGTTGGCATGAAGTCAAGAGACTTTTCAGGAAGAAGTTGTTCCCAGAGAGGTACTATGACAGTAAAGTCAAGGAGTTCTATGAGCTAAATATGGGATCAATGATAGATCAAGAGTACATGACTAAGGCCAAAGTTCAGATATTTTTTAGTAGAATATCATTAGCATTTAAGGATCAGATAGAGTATTATGAGCCTTGATCACTCGAAGAAGTAATTGGGAAGTTGAAGCATTGTTATGAGAAATTGAAGAGTAAGAATGAATCTAAGCAAGGTTGGAAAGGGAATGACAAGACTAAATGTAAATGGCCACCGAATCGAACAAGACCACAATATGCAAGTGAGAAAGAGAATGTTGTTCCTTAAAAGAAGTTTAATGTAGTTGATAAGGGACATGGATTGTAACCTAGTGAGTAACATAATAAAGGTGATGGTAGGACATTGTTGCAGTGTTGGATAGGTGGCAAGGAGCATATCAAGAAGGATTGTCCATCGTATCAGGGTGATATGCCTCAGATATACAATGCTCATGATGTGCAAACAATTGGGGATGTTGGACATATTATTCCTCAAATCTATGCATCATTGGATAGCAGGCTTGCGGATCACCAGGCATCTATTATCGAGATGGACAATAAGCTTTGTGATCAAGTTTTTTCTATTTTGATTGACCCTGGATCTAATTATAATTATGTTAACCCTGACTTGGTGGATAAGTGTGGTATAAGAAAAGTAGTGCATGCAAAGTCTTGGTTAGTGTAATTGGCTACATGTACTAAGAAAATAGTTCATCATTGGGTAAGAGCTTGTGCATTTGAGTTGAATGGTATGCCTACATCAACACATCTAAATGTACTTTCATTGGGATCATACAATATGCTTTTGGGTATGGATTGGTCGTATCTTCACAGTACTAAGGTGGATTTTTATGAAAAGACTATTGAGTGCTTGGATGACAATGGAGAACATATAGTATTACAAGGTAAGAAGAAGGCTACATCAATTAGAATGGTTACAACTATGCAGTCAAAGCACAGTCACATGAAAGGGTGTGTATTATTTGTAGTTCAAATTTCCATTGATAAAGGTAAGGATGTTGAGGATACAAACGTCATTAAGAGGTATTTGGTCTTGCAGTAGTTTCAAGATGTGTTCCCAGCAAAGATTTCAAAGTTGTCGCCACACAAGTGGAATTTTCTATTGAGTTGGTACCAGGGGCAACACCAGCATCAAAGGCACCATACAGGATGAGCACACCAGAGTTAGTGGAATTGAAGTTACAGTTGAAGGAAATTCTTGACAAGGGATACATCATGCCAAGTGTGTATCACCTTGGGGTGCACCAATATCATTTGTGAAGAAGAAGGATGATACTCTCAAGTTATGCATTGTTTACAAATAATTGAATAAGGTAACCATCAAGAACATGTATCTGTTGTCGAGGATCGATGACTTGTTTGATCAGTTAAAGGGAGCAACAGTGTTCTCGAAGATCGATTTGAGATCAGGATATCATCAGGTACACATCAAAGAAGAGGGAATTTACGAGACTTCTTTCCGGACCAGGTATGGGCATTATCAGTTTGTTGTTGTTCCTTTTGGTTTGACTGATGCTCTAACCACTTTCATGTGTTTGATGAATAATGTGTTTTGTCCTTATCTAGACAAGTTTTTGATTGTATTCATTAATGATATATTGATATATTATAAGAATGAGGAAGTGCATCTCGAACAATTAGAAAGCTTATTGAGATTTCTAAGAGAGTGTCAGTTGTATGCCAAGCTTAGTAAATGCAGATTATTTCAAGCAAAGGTACGTTACTTGGGATATGTTGTTTCCAAGGGGAGAATAACAATGGATTAAAAAAATATAAGAGATATCATGGAATGGGAAGCTCCTAGGAATGTGGATGAGGTCAGATCATTCATGGGGTTAGCAGGTTACTACAGGAGGTTCATCAAGAAATTCTCACAGATTCCCTATCCTATCACATCTTTGCAGTGAAAATGGAAGAAATTTGAATGGACAAAGGAATATGCAGCTAGCATTGAGCAGTTGAAGCAGTTGTTGACAAATGCTCCAGTTCTAAAGATTGCAAATTTGGATAAAGAGTTCACGGCGTGTACAAATTCTTGCAAGATAAGAATTGGTGGATTCTTGATGCAGGAGGGACAGTTGGTATGCTATGAATCAAGGAAATTGAATGAGCACGAGGAGAACTATGTGACACACGATATCTAATATAATGCACTATGAAAACCCCCAATACTTAAATTGATATTAAGTTGGCAGCGATCATTCATGCATTGAATATATGGAGGCACTATCTTCTTGGCGAGAGGTTTGTGTTGATGAGTGATCATAGTGGGCTAAGATACCTATTTGACCAACCGAATATGAATGCCAGTCAAGCTAGATGGTTGGCCATGCTTAGTGAGTTTGACTTCGAGATTAGGTACTTTAAGGGAAAGGAGAACAAGGTCGCATATGCTTTTAGCAAGAGAGTGCAAGTAAATCATACAACAACTATTAACTTATATGGGATAGGTTTAAAGGATTAGATCTTACTGGCAGGACAACAAGATGAGGGGGGAACTTAAGCACATGTTACAACAGTAGGGTACAAGTGAATATGATGTGGATTATCATCTCACGACATATGGTTTGGTCATATTTAGGGACATGATCTATGTGCTGGACAATAGTGAGCTCAAGAAGCATATCTTAAGGAAATTTCATGTTAAGCCATATTTAGGTCATCCGAGATATCAAGCTGTGAAGAAGTTCTACTATTAGCCGAAGCTAAAGAAAGAGGTAACTCAGTTTGTCGCTAGGTGTTTGGATTGTAAACAGGTTAAAGCAGAATGTAAGTATCCAGGGGGTTTACTACAACCGATTTCAATCCGTGAGTGGAAATGGGAGGTCATTTCCATGGAATTCATTACAAGTTTTCCTAGGAAATTTAGACAACATGATTCCATCATGGTGGTGGTTGACAGGTTAACTGAGGTAGCTCAGTTCATAGTGGTGAAGTATACTTATTTAGCTAGTGAGGTAGCACAAGTCTTCATCAAGGAGATAGTGAGGTTGCATAGTATTTCTCAGAAGATCATATCCGACATAGATGCCAAGTTCACTTCCAAGTTTTGGAAGAAGTTATTTGCAAGTTTGGGTACAAATTTGGCCTTTAGTACAACTTATCATCCATACACAAATGGACAGACAGAGAGGGTCAACAGGACTCTGGAGGACATGTTGAGAATGTATGTTATGCGCCAGCAAAGGAGGTGGGAGGAGTACCTTCCACTGTTAGAGTTTGCTTACAAAAATGGGTATCAGGATTCACTAAGGATGAGTTCGTTTGAGGCACTTTATCAGTGGAGTTGTAACACTCTCATCAGTTGGAGTGATCCAGTTAACTAGTACTGATAGCACCAAACATGTTGGAAGAGATGGAATAGGAAATGTAGGTTATAAAGAAGAATCTAAAGTCAACATATGATAGACATAAGAGTTATGTAAATCAACAAAGGGAAATCAAGGGGTTTCAAGTTTGGGAACATGTGTACTTACACATTAAGCCCAGGAAGAGCTCCTTGAGGATTGGGTCATGTGCGAATTTAGCACCTCGGTATTGTAGGCCTTTCAAGATCCTTGAGAGGATTGGACTAGTGGCCTAAAGACTTGCACTTCCTCCAACAATGAAAGTCCATGATGTTTTCCATGTTTCATTGCTTGAACGATATGTGAAAGATGTTGATCATGTGATTGATTAGTCTGTATTGCAGGTGGAGCAAGAAGGAGAATTCCAGCTGGAACCTCAGTGCATTTTATAATGGAAACAACTCTTGCTCCAAAAACTAAGCAATTGAGGAAGTTAAAGTGCAGTGAAAGCACTTTGGTCTCGATGAAGCTACTTGGGAGATGGTTGATCAGAGGCAGGCTATGTATTATTCATTATTTATTGGTGAAGGAAAATGAGTTTTGATATATCTACATATTTATGTATGGTTGTTGTTGTAAATACCACAACGAGTTGTGTTATAAAGCTCCAATAAGCGGTATGGTTGTGATGTTGGTTTTGCTTTCAGTAGGTTGTTCCTTGTAAATTTTGCATCGAGCTAAGTAATAAAGCTCCATGGGAAGTATGTTTTTCTTTTCAATGGCCTTGTTGGTTACTAGTGTCATAGAACACCAAGGACGGTGTTCCCCTAAGGGGAAGGGGTCTGTAATGACCCCCAGTTAAAAGTTCATGTAAGAAAGTTAATAAAGATAAAATAAGACCAATGTCATGAGACACATATTCCAAGATGAATGTTGGGAAAACCATCCTAGTGGGTGTTCATTTGGTTTATTATTGCTAAGGGAAAATCAACATAGGCAATGGAAATGACTTTGAAAAGGCAAGAGGCATTAATTGGCATTTATTTATGAAAATAGAGGAATTAGGAGAAAAGGAAGGTGAAAGGTCACAAGTTGCATGTGAGGAGAAAATTGAAGGAAAATGAAGATAATATAGGCCCCAATTATAAAAAGGCTTCTGAGGAATAGTTCACAACCTTTTGTTATTTTGAGCTTGGATCTCTTTATCTATTCTCTCTCATATTCTTGCACACTTAGAGCATTCCTGGAGCACTCTAGCATTGGATAAAGGAAGGCAAAAGAAGGACAAGAAAGCAAATGAAATCAAGGATCAAGCAAGGAAGAGTTGGATCAAGCGACTAGAGTGAGATTACTTTGCAGGTATCGAGTTGCATGTATGGTTTCCTTTCTAGTTTTGGCATTCATGGTACATGCATGTGTGTATTTGGTTCTCTTGTTGTCATCGGCATGGGTTTGTCCAGGTGCGACAATGGTTTCATATTTGCATTTCCATTTTCAGATAGTCATGGTGTGATGAGGTTCTTTCATTTTTTTGATATTTGGATTTACGGATGGTTTTTGAACTAGGTGAGGCGGTCACAGGAAAATTCCCAAGGACTTAGGAATCCCTTAACCGGTAATGGTGGGATTGCAGTAAAGCCCGAGGGTGGAGACGAGTAGATGCATGAAGGTATTGGTGAATATATATGGAGGAATCCAAGCTTGTTTAGGGCCTAGTGATCCCTTGATCAATTTTGGTGGGATTGGGGTAAATCCTAGTAATGTATGTTTCTTTGTTTGGGCATAGGAATCCCTTGACCGATAATGGTAGGGTTGCGGTAAAAGTTAGTTGTATAGGTGAGGGTTTTGGGTCTAGGAGTCCCTTGATCGATTTTGGCGGGATTGTTGTAAAGCCTAAGGAACCCCTGGTTGTTTTGTTGTTTTCCCCACATTCATGCTTGGAATATGACACAAAGGTGATTGGCTGAAAGAAAGATTTGGTTCATCTCAATCAATGTTTGGGCAGTACATGGAATCCCTGATTTGGTTGGATTTGCATATGTTAATAAGAGATATTTTCCTATTGTATTTCATGAGTATTTAAACTTGTTATGATGTGGCTTTTATGATTGTTTTGTTATTGTTGTTATGCTGGTTATATGCTAGTTATAAGCATGTTTTCATAACAAATTATAGTCATGGCTCTTATCAAATGAATGGTTATTAAATGCATGACCTAATAGATGCTATGGAAACTATTATGAGATGGAATTATACCTTCTTGATTATTCTCAGATAAGCATAAGACCCCTATGTTCATATATGCATTTATGACCGGTATATTACATGTTCATAATGTGTTTGACGAAATGATTGTCATGGTTAGACATGGTTAGGTCATTTTATTGATTAAGTTTTGCAATAGTGGCTTTGTCCTTGTGTCATTCATCATTGTAGAAAGTTCTATCAAGTTCTGGGCATAGGTCTAGATCCTAGCCCTAAAAAAGTGGTTTAGATTTCAGGGTCTCAGACTCAAAACTGGGTAATATAGACTGTAGTCATTAGGAGACAGGGTCATCAAAGCGACTAGAAGGTTACAGTCGTTGACTGGCCTTATCACTAGAGCGAATAGGGCTCCAAATCACTAAAAAGTAAAGTTAACTTAGGGTTTGGGCACCTGGATTAGTTGTTTAGCTCCTGAAAGTTCTGTAGCACCCAAGGGAAGTCAGTAAAGTTTCAGATTGCCAATTCCACTTCCTTGACTATACATAGGAGGTTGAGTCATGTCATAATATCCCTCAACTCATGTTTACTCTGAGAGGATGGTGAAAGTGGGTATATATGGGAGGGGTGGTTACATGGATATTCAAGCTATCAGAGCCAAATAAGTGCTTAAAATTGTTGGAAGTAGACAATTTCCTGCACTCACAAGTAGGCAAGATGAACATTATTCAAGAATTCATTTCGCCAACTTCCCAAGTTCTTTTGATATTTCCCTTCTAGATATTTCTTTATTTATATAGGTGTTTAGAGACTTTTGTTGGCTCTTTGCCCGCGTCATAAGGCGAGAAACTAAAATGAATGTCCCAAAATCCATACTTTATGTGCTCTACCACTCATACAAAAATGTTTGTTTATTCGATTGGGCTGAACTCATTTCCAATGAATTAGTTTTTTAGTTACTGAATTTGTTATAATTTCAATCCCAATGAAGAACCAACATAGTTTTGGTATCCCATATTGTGGAAGCATAAAGCTATTTTAAATTTTTGTCAAATCCAATATTTTATTATAAAGGAAGTCAATTACATGATAATTGGGCAAGACCCCCCTTGAATATATGCGCAAGCCCAAGTATTCTTATGGGTCAAATGAGTCCATGAATAAAGAGAAAGTAATACCATGATTTGAATTTATGGAATTTAAGGTAAGCCATTGCTATAGCTAAAATTTGTTATAGATATGTATTTTGTTGCTAAAGTCTCCATGTAATACTATGAATGGATACTTTTATTTGAACACAAAAAGAAAAAAGAAAAAAAATATTTCTTTGTCATTTATTGTTGTAGAAGTCGATGTGAATAACGCAACTCACGTTGCATAGCTTGCATTGTTTTTAGATTCTTTTAACTTAACTTGAGTTGAAACCATTGAAGGATTTAATCCATAATGAGTATTTACTACACACTTGGCTACTGTTAGGTACAACAACTTGTTTACAAGAATTGTAGAACAAAGTGAGGATAGTTAGAGTGCGCCAACTAGAAATAAAGAGTTGGTAATGGATACTAAATAAATTTTTGAAGAAGCCAACATCAGAATATAAGCAATATTCATGCAAATAGGCACAAATCCTATGCAACGATCTCCACCTCGCACACTAGGTACTGGCTTGAGTTCATCTTCCAGTCAAAGGACAAGAAAGGCTAGCTCAAATGGAAAACTAATTCACAATGTGCTATTAGAGATGATGAAGACTCGCCTGAGAGATTCACTCCAGAGAGAGCACACACACTTCCATCAACGAAAGCCAAAAATGACCCAAAAAATAGAAAGCATCAAAAAAGTTGTGGGCGTGGAAGTTGATAGCACTACACCACCTGATTGGCTTAGTGCTTGTTTTGCAGAAAATTAGAATATAATGGAACAAATTATCGAGGAAGTCACCACTCTCAATGACCATTTAGTTACATTGAAAAATACAAACTATGATTGCGACAATAAAAAGTTGAGAATTGAAAAAGTAAAGGTTCATAAAAAAAAGGTTATTGATCAAGTAGAAATGGATGTTGATATGTTTAGGGTTGGAGCAACAAGGCTCATAAGGTTGCATCAAGCTACTAATGAGGCACTCACAAAGTCTGTTAGTGAACAACAAGCATAAATCCCGAGACTGAAAGCAAGAATAAAAGAGCTAGAAGAAGATTTAAACCCAGTTCCTTTGTTAATGACTCTACTGGCAATTTCTACGCCCAACACACCCCATATATTTAATAAAAATGTCAGCCTCCTTAATGCAGTAAAATCACATATTATCATTAATATAAAATGAAAGATTAAGAATTATTGAAAATGTATGGCAAGTTGCTTTCAATCTACTACATTTAGTACAAATAATTAAATGATTCGTTGATTGGGTTAAAAGTGGTCTTCAAATGCACAAACATTTTGTAGATAATGACTTAGATACTTTTAGTTAGAGGGTTGATTTACTAACATGATATAGAGAGAACACACCAAGGCCTCTAGAAAGCTAACTAAATGAAGTAGGTAAAAATTGGATGGTCTGAGAGAATCAAGAAACTAAAGGACATCATTTTTTAATGCAAAAGCATATATAATAGAAGAGGTGAGGCCTTTCTCAAGGCGCTAAAGATTGTTGAAGATCTAAACAATCTGTGCATCACATGTGACTCTGGATTAATTCCGAAAGAGATGCTAATGGTTGAATTGGAGAAGCTAAAACATTCAAAGCAAACATAGTTTGATAATATAATTGATTTTACTAGAGAGGAAATTTCAAATGACTGATTACTTTTGTTAATGTTAATGAACATAAATCTATCTTCACTGCACAGTTGCAAGAAGAGGCTCAGAAAATTGAGGAGGATATATTCAATGAACGTGTCAAAATGGAGATTACAGTACCTGCTATGAAAGACTACATTCAAAGTTGGCTAGAGAAATACCTCTAAGAAATCATGAATTCGAAAGACAGTTGACAGTCAAACAACCACAATCTATACTTTCATATGTTGTGAGAGTTCACAAATCTTCAAACATTCACTACCCTTCTTTCCAATGTTTAATTATGTAGGTTTATTGATTGTATTATCATTACTTAAGTTGATTCCTCGATGTAGTTACTTGTTTTTTTCTTGCAGGTACCTTTTTCACATTACGGTCGACGAGAGCCCAATCTCAACCCCCATTGGGACGAATGCATTTACTTTTGCAGTTAAGTGTTAGAATTTTGATGAGTACTTTAGGCACCAAACATTATTGTCTGCACCAAAAACATTTGAAATCATTTTATATCTAAATATAAGTTCAATTACTTTATGCCTTCCATATGCACACGCCTTCCCTTCCCTATATACCTTTTTTTCATAGATAAATAGTAATTTATTATGTTTACTTAATTTATTAAAGAACAATTACAACTATTTTCTGGAATGTAAGGGCAAATAGTTAAAGAGGGGACATTCCATAATGACATTGTGAAAGAGCTACTGGGTTGAGCTAATAGAATAGTCTCATTATCGATGTAAACAACCTTCAGGATAAAAAAAATGTTGATCATCATAAATCAGGGGTTGCGAAGTTTGTATTCAATTTTGGTTCTGGTGCTTTGGTTGCAATCCTTTTATGTTCTTTTGTTATCTGATTACTATGTTCCAATTATGAGTTTGTTGACCAATTTTGTGAAGAATTATGAGATAATGTTTTGCATAAGATCTTGTATCGGTTTGAATTTTGTGTTGTTGGCCAAAAAATTTAATTGAACGTAAGTTTTCGAGGATATGCTTTCAACTTTAGTACTATATCTAATGTTTTGTAATTGATCAGAATGAAAATAATGGTTCGACGATCGCTTTAGATCTCAAATATTTGTTCCATCAATAATATTTATTTTGATCATTGCTACGATGATTGACATTTGAATCTAGATATGGTTCTTGTTACCATAATTGTGTTGGTTATTGTCCAAGACATTTCAAGTAGGAAGACTTATAAAAAATATCAATAGACATTACGAAATGAGAGAAACTGTGGTTGTTGACTTTATGCTAGATTTTATGCAAATAATCAAGTTTAGTAAATTTTAGTAATTAAATAATTAATGTCAATTTAAACTGGATTTACTACTTTTAGATCTATGTTTGTGTTGCATGCACCAATTAGGTGTAAGACCAAATTCCTCTATGCTTCTGCAATTACGGAAGGAGTCAAATAACAGTCATTCCTTTACCTTTGCACATGCTTTACCTGTGTACATGGTTTAATTCCACTTAGAGTTTATCTTGTTACATGCCTTGCTTTCACACAGTGTCTGGCTCAGAACATTCTTGTGCCACACAACTTTGTCCCTTCGACACACATCCTCACTTATGCATATTTGCACACATTCTTATTTCCGCACACTTCTTCGGTGCACCTATATCCCACGCAACCCTTGTTTCATAGAAGCATAATTACACATAATTGCTTTCCCCCATTTGTCCTTTCTCACATGCTTTGTTACTCAATGCCATTAACTGCTTTTACGTTGTATCTTTTGATTATAAAGATTTATCGCTATAATATTTGTCATTGTTTGATGGGTTACATGAAATAAATTTAGTATTTGATTCCTTTCATACATATGCTATGTTTATTTTTGCATGTTTTTAGGTGTATGCGGTCTATAATAAAATTCCTAACCAACTCATTCTATTATGTTGTATTTGCTTGTGCAAGATTATTTTTTGCATTGTGTTTTCCTTCTATTAGATTTTTGAATTCTATGAAAATGTAACATAGTCTTCTTTCCTCATATTGAGCTTGAAAACAAAATATAGTATGGATATAAAGGTTCGACAACAATTTTGGATCTCAAATATATGTTCCATGTGTACTATATTTTTTAGCGATCATTATCATGGTTAGAATTTAAATTTGGATTGTGTGAGAACTTGGATACCAGCTGAGGCTTGACACAAGAACTTATCTGCCAAGAAAAGCACCAACATGACTTGATCCTTGCCATTGTTAGTATGGATTGATTCAAACAAAATGAATAAATTTGTAGGGGTTGCATCAATCTGAGTAAAACCCATGGTTTATACCTTATTTTCAATGTCACCTAAACAACAATTAGAATCTTAGTTTCTCAAACAACTGCAATATTATTTTCACTTTGGAGGGCGGAGGAGACTGCTTAGGTGGGTGGGTCAGTAACCACATATGAACGAAATATAAAATTGGCTCTATAAAATATTTAATCGAACTCCAAAAATACTTGCGGGAGGTGTGGAAGTGTAGATGTCCCTTCTGCATGTTCCTCTTTCTGCAACATTCCCATTTTTGCACCCTCGCACACATTCTCCCCTTCACGGATTTCTTTCACACATTTTCACTTTGCACAACACTTCTATGAAACTCGATTATAAATTAGTTAGTTCCATATTGGTTCCAGTTTCTACAGAGTGATGGAACTTACCTTTTTACCTTTGCACGTGAAATATGCATTGTTCGCATATGCACTTTAGCTCAACACATATCTTGGTTTGACAATATCTAACTCATATATGCCTTACCTTTGCACATGGCTTATTGTGCACATCCCTTACATAAGAAACAATAACTACAATAATATTTTCACTTTGAAGGGTAGAGGAGTCTATTTAGGCTGTTGGTTTAGTAATAAAATACATCCATATGCAAAATTTAGTCAAATTCCAAAGAAGTACACTAAAGATGGGAAAGGTGCATATATCTCTTATTTTTGGGACCCTATATTAGGTGGGCAAACCTACCTATGGTTTTATGCATGGGTTTCACACATGGTTTTCAGCATGATGGTTTTCTGCCCATGGTATTTTGTATATCCGGTCAAGGAAACTACAATTATGTTCTAATCTAGGATTAATGGATTGGGGTTTATGAATGCTTCAACATGTATATATATGTATTGTAACATTGAAAGGAACATAATGAAAAATCAATCTTGTAAACCCGGTTTTGTGATCCAGGGAAAATCTTTGTGTATTTGTTTTGTGTTTCTCGCCATTGTATATTTTTTGTTTTTTAATAATTCGTTTGCAGGTAATTTATGTACAGGGTTAAAACCTAAATCCACTTCCACACATCCATACACAATCTCCCCTCCACACACTTCTTCCACACATTTCCATCCCACCCAACACTGCTTCTGAACACAATTATAAATTAATTATTTGGCCCCACTTTTTGCAGAGCGATGCAACTTACTTTTTTACTTATGCATTATTTGCATGTGCATTTTAGCTCAACATGATCCTAGTTTCACATTCTTTAACTCATACATGCCTTAGCTACACACATACCTTATTGCGCACATCCATTACTTTCGCCAGTGTCAGTGTTAATAAGTTTTTTTCAAGTGGAGGCACTTGCAACATAGGCCTATAAACATTACCAAATGAGCAAGACTATCAAAATTCACTTTATTTTTATATAAATAACATTGAAAATATAAATATCACCTTTCGCACATGCTTTGTTTTTGTACATAGTTCATTCCTACTTAGACTTTTTCTTCGCAAAACCTTCAATCCACACATTCTATTGCTGCATAACACTTCCTCTTATGTACATATTCCCACTTCAACACATCCATAGGCATTTCCACCTCCACATATTTGTTTCATACATCTCTATCTTGCACGCTGATTCTTTTGGATGTACATTACTTCAAACGATTGCTTGTCGCATTTGTCCTTTTTCACATGCTTTGGTAATTCACGCTTTTCATTCATATGCTATGTTTATTTTCCCACATTTTAAAATGCAATGCATGGAGTCTATAAAAAAGTTTCATAGTAAAACAAAATTAGAATTCATTTTACCTTCGCACATAGTTTATTATTGCATAGAATTTACCTTTGAAAATGCCTTGGTCCTTCCGTCAGAAAAATAAAGGGTTCTTCCGATTAGACAATTAGAGTAAATTTAAACCAAATTTATTGCTTTCATCTCTATGTTTGTGTTCTATGCATGAAAGTCATAATATGCATTATTTGTTTCCAATATATAAATTGTTATGAGTTCTTAATGCCCACAGGTACCATAAAATGGGAATTTATTCTTGATATCTTGATCGGGATCAAGCCCAAGAAGTGTTGTGCGGGAGGTGCGGAAGTGTGAATGTCCCTTTTCATGTCCCTCCTTCCACACACATCCCCAGTTTTGCACCTCCTCACACATTCAATCCTCATACACTTTTTTTAAGGGTGGTTCACGGACACTAAGTGACCGCTACATCCACGGGAAAATCCACGTAAATCAACCTAAAGGGATCTACCCATTGGCCAAACTAGCAAGGCCTAACCCCAAGGGCGTCAAGGAGATTTGACCCCGTGACCTCTCAATAAGCAAGGTACTTCGCACTAGGAACTCGACCAAATGAGCTATCCCTTGGGGATTCATCCCTCGTACACTTATTTCACATATCTCCATCCCACACAACAGTGTAATGTTTTACGATTAAAACATTCAATTAGTATAACACAAAGGCATTGTTGTAAAGAATTAGTTACATATAACCTTCAACTAGGTCTAATATATTTAATGATTTGGTGTTCCAACAATATGAATATATTACTCTTGAGCCTCAGAATATTATCTGAGACAACAATTTCTTACTGCATAAATTACCTATTATATTTTATTTTCCTCATCACTGTTAAACTATATGAGTGAAGTAATTGGATAGGAAACTCACTATTTTTATACTTAAACATACAGGCTCGTGAATCTTAACAATATTGTTACTGTTGTTTACTTTAGTGGGGAGTCTCCTCCCTTCTCACATTTAAGAGTACTAAGAAAGGTACTCACATTCGATTCTTGGTCATGGTGAGATAAATCATTTTCCTTCAAGAAAACTAAGCCACATACTATAGAAATATAAAATATATCCACATGATCAGATTATGTAATAAAATTGATTATTTCATGTGAAGGAAGAGGATTTAGCTAGGAAGAATTATCAATATGAACTTAAAATATTTATTCCTTCTAAAATCATACATATCCCTAGAACTTTGATAACCATATCCTTAATTGGTTGCTCTCGCGGATCAATGAGTAACAAGCATAACTCTAATTATTTTTATATACATTGAAATCCAATCTAGGTTGAAGTAGCATGTCATGCAATTAGATTGCTAAATATTAATTCAATGGATGCCCCTTCACACCAAACAAACTACCCTTTTAATTTTTAATATTCTAATATGTTTATGAAAATTCAAATAATTTGAAATATTTGTATTTTATTGAAGTCTTAATTTAGATAAACAAATTGTTTTTTCATATATAAAGAGGAAGTGTGTTTGAGTGAGTTTAATGGTTTAAAATACCTATTTTCTTATTAAATGTCAAAAGTCATAGGTTTAAATTTGGAGCAACAAAATATTGACCCTTTTTTTAAGAAAAGATGCAAGTGAGGAAGTAGTTGTGCAGAACAGGTTTATGTGCGGGGGAACCTTTATTTAGCACACACCCTCGCCTTCATACCCCTCTTGTGATGGAGAAATTAAGGGAGAAGAATTTATTGATCTTTTCATTATGTTCATGATATTCCTGTCACGATCTCTTCATTCATATCTTTCGTTCTTGGTCCATCGTTTTATAAGGGAAAATCTACATGAATGTATCCTCGACCCTGAGTATATTTGACATTTGCATTTGGGTAGCATATAAGTATGTGTTGAAGTTTGTTTTGTTTTCTTCCTAGAATTTAATGGATTTACCATTATGTTCTTAATATTCTTGCCTTATTCGAGCAGACTCTAAATCTAATCCTCGTTGAAGTGGGTGGTGTAGAATTTTGTAGAATTTTTCTACAAACCAGCTAGCTCTGATACCATGTAGAAATTTTTCTACAAATTAGCTAGCTCTATTACCATGTAGAAAATTCCCACTTGTAGATCACCTAGTAATGCAATGTACTAAAGCAAAACACTTGATCTACTTCTACAAACAATTTAGTGGAAGCTTAATCGAATATGAGCAACATCAATAAGAACACATATAACTGATATGGAGAAATCAAACACACATAACACAGAAGATATAACCAGGGGAAAGCACTAGCCTAAAACCCCATCTCTGTATTATCATACAAGTGGAAATATGTCTGAATTACAGAAAGCCTTAGCTTAGAAGCTATCCAACTCTTAGTACAATCCCTCTACTGCTCATAGACAATCAAAGGCTTCTTACAAACCTTCTCCTCTACCCTCCAAGCCTCCTATTTCTATCCACAGTTTTTCCTGGGTCCTCCAGCTACAACCTATGTGATTCTCACCTCACACACAACACTAACCTCTGAAATAATTGCACAAACCTGAAGGAGATAAATCCTCATCATGGATGAGCTTCCTTTATAGGAAAAATATTCATCCAACTGATAGTACACTGTCCCTTCTCTGATCTCAACTTGTCTTTGACAGAATTGACATGCACAATTATCCATGAGTGAATCCTCAGTTATCTAAAATAATAGTTGTCACATGCATGCAAGCATTAACAAAACTATATTTTTATTATTTTAACAACTTGTTAAAATAATCTAACTAACTGACTAGTAGAACTAGTCAATGATTTTCATTATAGAACTCATACTTATTCCCTCAATCAGTGGAGGAAATTAAAGATAAATTCCTCAATTAGTGGGACAACTCATGTGCATGCTCACAAAGACTTCAAATTCGAATTTCTTTAACTAATTAACTCAACTAATTAATTAATTAATATTTCCAATTGTTGTTAAGACCAAAATTAATTTTACTTCCTATAGATAGACTAAGGACTGCTATAAATTGGAAGGAACTCAGAAATGCTATTTTTAGAACTTTCTATTTTTAGCAGTTTCACCTCTCACCCAATGTGGCCAATGACCTCACTGGCCAAACTGCTATTTTTAGACATGCTATTTTTAGAACTTCTATCTATAGCACATTCTAAATTTAACATTTCTTGTTGCACATTTTTCAACAAGTGGTCTGTCCGAAAACCAAAACAAATGAGGAGGCAATATTAGGCATTGACACTGTTGGTTTGGGAAAATCCTTAAAGGATCCTGTTGGCCAATTAGGTAGCACCACCTAATTCAAGTGATGGGATCCACATTGTACATTGGGTAGTTTGACGGGGTTAAATTCCCTCTCACTTTATAACCTGATGTGGCATATCCATCGCTCATTGTGTATGTGAATCAATGGTGAAGAAGAGAGATAATGGGAACCATGAGGGGCAACTTCGAATATGCCCCTGGAACCATGAGGGGGAACTTCGAATATGCCCCTGGAACCATGAGGGGGAACTTCGAATGCGCGCCCCCGCCCACCCCACATGAATACCCTCCTCATCGCATGAAATCATAAGAATACCCTCCCCCCTGAAATTAGTAAGAGCCATAGATTTGGCCTAGAAGGAATTTCATTGTTTGATTATTTCCGCGGAACTAGGAATGAATCTCGGAGTACAGACCCCACCCCCACTGAAATAAGAAGGGGAATGCCCCCACACTCGATGTCGTCAATTAATTATGGAGGGTTCGTCAGAGACGTTGAACCCATAACCAATCACATCCCATCGGGCACCTAGGGTGGGGTCATCAGAGATCAGGTTTTGCGCTCGATAACACTACTAGTCTCGACACAAAAGCTCCTGATGACACAAAAATGCCTGATAACACTACTTGTTTCCTAGAAGTTTTAGATGGATGAAGGTTTTAGTTACTAAAAAGAACAACTGGTAACCTTGAGGAACTCAAATAGGTTGAACCTATGATTTATGGCCTCCCCATTGGACACACGCGTTTTATGTATGAAATTGATTGAGTTAAACCTATCTCTCTCTATGTGCACGTTGAAGGGTGCAATGTAACTACGCTCACAAATGTAAAAAAACATTGTTTTTCCATCTTATTCATGTTAAATCAATGGATTAAATTATTGGGAACTTGGAAACTCTTGTAAGCTAAAGATAATTAGTTTAGAAGCTTCAATTATTAGTCAAAGTAGTTATCTTGCTGATTAAACCACCAATACATTGGGTTATAAGAATCTTGAGTTGTGATTGCTTTAATAATGCTAATATGGAACAATGGTTTGTTCGATTGTAAACTCAATAAGTTCCATTAGTCTCTACTAGTGTTCGTGATGATCTCATTAAATATTTCTCGAATCACAACTCCCTGAGGATGGCACATCTTCTATACTGACATTGGAGAGATATGGAACTACTAGTCATCGTTAACTCAACTTGTGGAATTTCAAGTAGTTTATTAATCATCATATTAATGTCAATCCACAGTTGTGAGAACATTGACTTTATATCATTGAGAAAGGCAATATCAAACTAATTAATTTAAAGACATTATTAAATTAATTAATAATGATCACTTAATCCTTTTTGAATCACATAACAAAACTCACATCTCAAAGAAGGTTCCTCCAATTATAATCACATAACAAAATTCACATCTTAAAGAAGGTTTTTCCAATTCTACGAAGGTGAGAATGTTTAGGCATAGTAATTGACTTCTTTTAAGTTATAAGGATTTTCTTCCTTTTCGATTCCTTGGCGCAACATGATAAAGATTTATCTAATGTGAGATATCACGTTGTTCAAGGAAAGATAGAGCTCTTATGATATTGTTACTCCAATATTTGGGCCAATGTATTAATGAAAACCTCATTTCTAGTGTTCAATAGCTATTATAAACAATAAACTATACTAGTTACTATTTATGTACTACATTAAAGCCTCAAAGAGCTTACATCAGGCTTCTACTACCATGATGGCTTAAAATGGAGTTGCAATATGATGAAAACCAACGCCAATGATCTCTTTGATTTGATGGCCCAACAACATATCACCTCCCAACTAGTGTTGATGCCAAAACAAATTTCCACCCTTGATGAAATCCAACACCTTTGGTTAATCATGATCAACAACCCTGACCCATCACACACACACACACGCACACTATAATCAACAATAAAAAATTATTTATATAATTATTCATCCATTTATCACTATGGATAGTATCACTAAATAAAAATAAAAAGTGTTGAATATTGACATGAATTTCAATAGGAATCAACGCTTATTAATTAGATTGAGATAATTTTTTTATTTGCAAGCAATAGAGCCAACTCTTAAACGAACAGCTGTAATAACATAACTAAACTTGTTTTACCAGTTATCAATTTCCAAGATCAAATATGCATGAAAAATCTATATGCTGCGCTAGTTGAAGTTCTTTCAATAGTTACTGAAATAATTGCAATGGAAAAAGTACAACTAATTCATAATTATTATATTTTTATAATCCTTTCAAATTTCAATATTGACATAAATTTAGATACCGAAAATAGTAAATAGTAACTAGATTACATGCAATCAAAATAATTATAAGAAATAACAAATAAATATCTTCCAAGATCCAAAGGCCATAATTAATGAAATTTGGACAGTTTTTGTTGTTGAACAATCCCATGTCAATATTTCACATTCATACTAGAGTGATCATGATGCAATTGATGCTTTATTACATTTCTTGTGATTCTTTGTAAATAGTCGGTGTCCCAGATAGAAGCATTTCCTCATGGATTTTAAGACAATGTGCCTGAGGTGATCACCATGATTGACTCTTTTACTTTACATATACTTACGTATTCCTTAAAAGAAAATTTAGATTTGTTGTCACCCCATTCTCTAATTTGTTACCTTTTATGACTGATGGATTTAAGTATTCAATAAAATACAATCACAACCACTTACCTCTTTTCCTATTCCATTATAGAGGTATCCCAGCTTCATCATCATCCTCATTCACAACAAGTTGATGACTGAGCATATAAGACAAAGAGTACCTTAAATTCTCTTGTGATAAAGAGTACATGTATAAGCTATGAATTTCTCAAGGACATCAATTGAACTTGTTGTATCATAAGCTATGAATTTCTCAAGGACATGTGTACAGAACTTGGGCCTTTGTTGTCGTAAAGATTATGGGTTTATTTAGTAATGTATGTTTTCCAATGCTTCTTCTCGCAATGATAAAACAAGAATACTCAATCTTCATCTTCCATTTCACTCCTAGATTCTGAATGGAGTCCATATTTCCTTGATTTATGTTCTCTCGTTCATTTTGACCTCGACAACATTTAGTCGAGAGTAACTTGTTACAATTTCTTCTTACCATGGATTGTTTACCCCAATACAATAGTAACAATTAAATGACTTGCATTAGCATTTTTGTTCTTTGTATCTTCTGTACCTATAATCTTATTTAGCCTATATTTCGATCTCTTGGCGTAAATAAGGTAACAATGCAAGAAATTTGTAGCAAAAAAAAAAATTGCGAGAAATTTGCAACACGAACAAAGAAGAACCATTAGCAAAATTCAATAGGTTTTCATTCGCTTAAGTCCTAAACACATGATCATTTTGACCATTACTCTGGTACACACACTTATCATTTCGATAGTACTTTCCATTGAGATCTGAAAAGATGTGTGACACTAGACTCTTCGTTGAACATATGTGGCTGTTAATTCCATCCAAACATGAAATGACCTCCAATCTATGGCACTTCAATGCTTTATGATAAGTTATTGTAGTTGTTGACATGGACATATGCTATAGATAAGATCCTTATGTATAACCGCTGTGACAATGACACGTGTTAACTGAAAATAGACATGCACTAATTAGGATATTGTTTGAATGCTTAATGACATTAACTCTGAAGCATTGTGTAATGATTATTGGTTGTGAATAAATCAAGAATGTGCATAGGGCTACGCAACTAGTATTCGTCGCAACAAGTTGCGAAAACGAGAGGTGTCACCATGCACAATAATCCATGTTTGAAAAATAAAAAAATAGACTCCCACAACTTCACAAGCATTTTCTCCTGTGCACACTTTTACCAAATATGTTCGCCTTGCACATTTGCCCTTTCTCACACGCTTTGCTACTCAATGTTATCAACAATTTCTACGCCATTTGTTATCATTACAAATATTCTATGGTATAATATTTAGTTGGTTACCCTTAATTAACCGTGATAATGCTTAAAGTACATGGAGTAATGATCTGATTGCAAGGATCCACACTAATGTTATGCCATGACAGGAAGTCGCTTTTGTTACATAACACAAAACACTTATTTTTTCTGGTAATCCTTGATTTTAGCGCTCTATGATGAGCTATTCTAGCCGATGACATGCACAAATGATATGGATAACATCCTTACATGTAGCCCCTATAACAATGACATGTGCTATCTAGAAAAGGACACACACTAATGCTTTTGTTAAATGACATAAAGATCCCTGTCTTGCAGATTTTGTTAGGCCGTGCTCTTTTCCAACTCTAAATGATACACTATCAATTATCGTAAAGAAATGAATCACTAAGTACCACACAAATACTATGTTGTACTGCCACGTGTCACCTATTTTGTCCATATCAACATCCATAAATCACATATTGCAACTCCCACGTTTCCTTGTTTTGGGCAATATGTCATCACTTGGCATACTAAGCTTGGCACAATGGCTACTCCCAACTCAGGTTAATTTTCGAACTGCAAAATGCCAATTTTCACGTTATTTGACATGCATATTTTCCCGTTTCACAACAATGTTTTGGTGAAATGTCACATAAACTCAATCAACCTCCCATGATGCGAATTAGGTCTTTTTGACATTTATTATGCAAATCGTTTCCTAATCAAGACATCATTCCAATGCTCACTAGTATTTGCTCTAAAACATTGTGTAATGATTATCGGTTGTAAAAAATCAAGAACATCCAAAGGGATCCACTGCCAATATTCGTCGCAATAGATTGCAGTAACCATAAGTGTCGACATGTATAAGGATTTTTTTCAACTTACATTGAATGACAAGTTTAACAAGCATTTAAACATGGCTTTCATGCCACAAAATACTACTCTTCCATAGTTTAATTTTAGTTTTAAATAAATCATAATTTAATTTTCTATTTTTTCACGCTATGCTAGAAATCAACATTTTAAAACTAATCTCATAACTTTAGAACTAATTTTAAATTTGCATTTTAAAAACTGATTTCATAACTTGACTCCATAGGGTATAAATATTTTAAAATTTCAATGTCCTGAATAAAGGATGTGTGGAAGAGTGATATGTCTAACACAACCATTATACGACCACTTCTGCACCTATCCACACATTCTCCCTGATGCACACTTCTTCCACACAATTCAATCTTGCACAAACTGCAAAACACCAATTTCCACAAATATTTTCTCGTTCCGCAAGAACGTTTTTGCGAAATGTCACATAAACTCAATCAACCAAATGTCACATAAACTCAATCAAGCAAATGCCACATAAACTCAATCAACCTTCTCCACGCAGATTTAAGCATATTAAAAAAATAATTAAGGATTAATCTTACAATTAACAAAATCTCCCTTAGTGGGAAATGTAAGTCTTTTTAGCATTTATTGGGAAAATTGATACGTAATTGTTACATTATTCGAGTGCTTAATAATATTTACTCTAAAGCATTATGTAATGATTAATGGTTGTAAACATACAAAAAGTTGTTGAAACTATGAACTCAATTTAATTAAAAACTGCAAAACATTAATTTTCACGTTATTTAACACACATATTTTCCCGTTCCGCAACAACTTTTTGGGAAAATAGCACATAAATGTGATCAATGCATATTAAAAAATTAATTAAGTCTTAATCTTACCGTTAATAAAAGATTCCTTACTGGTAAATGTAAGGGCATTGGCATGTAATCAGGCAATCATTCGAGTGCTTAATAAAATTTACTTTGAAGCATTGTGTAGTGATTATTGTTGTGTAAACAAATAAAAATCGCCGCAACCGATATCTGTCACAACAAACAAAAATTCGACGTGTCGATACATACAAAAAGTTGTTTTTGAATATTGCTTGACTCATTTGTACCAATAACTACCAAAAGAGTTAGGGACTATGTTTTTTTTTTTGTAGGCAAAGGTGGTGCATCTCATTTTCTATTAACATATCAGAAAATTACATCAAAATTAGTGGACCAGCTACCCGCCTACCAGGGGAAACCGAGTAGAGTATCCACCTAAAGTTTTTAACACCATACCAAAAAAAGAAGTCACGTAGTCTCTTTTTCCTGGCTAAATAGACATTACAGTCCTTCCCTGGTCTAATTCTAGTGATATGCATATATAAACTGTCCATTACAAAAAGAGGGAAGCTGACTAAAGTATCTAAATACCGCAAAATCATCAGAAGGGAGACAAGAACTAAAACTACTCAACAACATTAGCAAAGATTGGAGAGTCCTCCTTGGAGCTCCTCTGCTGGCTGGCCTTGAGCAATTGCTGAATCTCTTCAAGCTGCTTCCCTTGCATCTCCATGGAGATTTGCAGGATCCGGAGTTCACGCCTCAAGTTGGGAACACCCTGAGCCATCTCAGCCATTTCAGAGGCCACCTGCTCCAAAGCTTTGGCCAACAACCGTTTCATTACCCAATACATATGAAGGGATTGTTTGAAAAGAGACATCCTTCCTCTTGTATTACCAGGGTCATGAACCAGCAGCTCCCAATCCTCCATTTCCGACTCTGATTGGGCCTGAATTGCCTCGTCTTCCATATTCTGGATGATGCGCCTGATTTTCGGGTTGGTGTTCTGAACGTAAGCACATTCTGCCCGCTGGATTTTATGCTCAAAGGTTTGCCTGGCCTTCCTGCCAGGATGACGGCTCGGCTCAGGGACATCTTTCTTGCTACCCCGGGCTTTACTGGCCGCGCTGTTCTGACCACGGCTGGGAGCAGTCTCGCAGCCATCGTGATTGACCCGCCTCCGACGCTCGCGCGTAGGAACCCTTTGACCACGCCGGCTCCTCAAACTGACACCCATGGCATACCGTTCCCACTCTTCAGCATTCATACTCGGGTCGCTGCTCCCTCCCTCGTCTGAAGTGTCTGGGACCTCAAAGACATCGTCCGGGACCTCCTCCTTCGCAATCCCTTTACCCTTCCTATCAGTGAACTTGGTCCGCGCAACTTCCATTTCCTCTGCAAGCCGAGCCTTCTTTCTTGTTTCCATCATTCCATTCACCGAATACCGACTGAAAGAAATGCAGGAGGCCCTCAGACAACCAGTGACGCCTTTCGCGATGCCGCAACTAGTTACAATTCTCTGTGGGTGGGTGCTTTGCATGCGGATTTTTATAGAATCCCGGAGCCTGCTCCTTCTATCCATCCGTCTGTCCGAATCCTGCCATTTGTTCCCGCAAGCATGGCAATTCCTATCAAACATCTGGTTTGATTTATTACTATTTACAACCTCTGACATGTACTCGCCATTACCACGCCAGTTCGGATCTACCATTGGGTTGATGTGAGGCGAAGAATTCTCCTCAGATCGTGTACCTTCTCGATGTGATCTCCCATGACGATCACCGATCTCTTCACCCAGGCCTCTCTGATGATCTTTAACTGCCTGTCCTAACTTCCGTCCTTCCCCAAGGCTCCGCACGAGCGGTATCATTCTCCTGGGGTTCTTAATCATAATAAGCCTACATGGGCTGGACTCTCCATGTCCCTCTAGCGCTCCAGCTCATCGCGCTCCACTTCTCTACCTGTGGCTTGGACATGATCCGCCTTGATGATGGTTGCCAGGTCCGACCATTCCTGATGCCCGCACACCGCTCTCCATTGGACATCCACCGAGCTGCCGCGGCCTCTGCATCCCCAGTTCGCCAGGAAGTCAGCCGCCTGGTTCCCTTTCCACCTCACGTGATTGATCACCTTATACTCAATGCGAGGCAATATCTCTGCTATTTCTTGGACTATTCCTGCTGATCGCCAACTACTCGAGACTTTTTCCCAATTCCGGCCATTGCAGAGTTTTTTCAACATCTCCACCGCGATCTGAGAGTCCCCTGTGATTTCAAGGTTGGAGTATCCATTTCTGACCGCAATTCGTAAGCCTTGATGCAGAGCCCAAAACTCTGCCTCATTATTTGTCATCTCCCCCCCCCCACTCAGCAAAAATCCATCTTACCTGATTACTACTGTCCCTGAAGATACCACCAAAGCCAGCTTCGCCCGGGTTCCCCTTAGAGGCCCCATCGAAATTCAATTTGATGAAATTTTCTTTAGGATAGCAGAATTTATCCGGGCTGTTAGACCGCATCTCATGATGGGGATTCTGCTTATGAAAAACCATTTCGAATTTTAAATTTAATCTGTTCAGGATTTCTTCCTCCATCGGGTTGGCCTTCCAATCTTCCCCAACCCATTTATCCGCCAAGATTGTTTCACGTAGAAGCTTAATTGCTTTTCCCCAAATGACTTCCGGCTCCATTGCTGAGTTCTGGAATATCCTGCGATTCCTCTCCTTCCAGATCATCCAGAGGGAGAATCCGGAGATGAGGTCCCAAGCTCGCCTGACTACTTTACATTGAAAGACTTCCTTATTCCATTGGAAGACCACATCATTGAATTCGCGGGGGGGCATTTTCAGGCTTACCAAAAGATCTTTTGGTGTTTATCCACAGGGTATTGGCAAAGGGGCAATGAAGTAGCAGATGATCTCTGGATTCCCCCTCCGAATTACACAAACAACATCTCGATGGGCCATTAAAACCTTTATTTTGAATCCGATCCCAGGTGAGGATTTTGTTTTTTGATGCCAACCAGATAAATATGGAGACTTTCGGCCACCAATTCCTTTCCCAAACTATTCTCCAGTCGGGGTTTGCTTCGTTTCTAGATTGTTCTGAGGTTAGGAAGTAGGCCTCCTTAGTAGTGAACGAGCCCTTCATAGAATTTCCCCAACAGAGAATATCCCTGCCATTGCGGGCTTTAATCTTTCTTGACTCAACCTCCTTACTGAAGACAGCTTTGTGGTCCGTGCTGAACTCTCCTTCCCACTCCGACAGATCTACCCAAGTCCTCTAATTTTCATCTGGGTTATTAACTTTCCAATAGTCCCTGACGAGAGGTCTATCTCTTCCAATTCTGTCGCGGACCTATTGGAGGCCCTGAATGGAGCTTAGTCTTTCCTTCTGATGCCATTTATCCTCCCAGAAGTTAGCTTCCTCGCCACCTCTAATCTCCCAGAAAGAATGCTTTTCTACCAGATCCCTGTTGAGACGAGCCAGGTCCCAGACCGAGGATCCTCTGGGGGTATCCTTTCGCTTTAAGATTTCTACTGCTGACTCAGGCATATTATATTTTTCTTTCCATATAATTTTCCACAGATCATTTCCCCCCCTAAGCCATCTCCACCAGAGTTTTGCTCCCAACACCTTATTGAGGGTCTCAGGGTCCCTCAACCCCAAACCTCCTTTCTCCTTTCTTTCAGTTAACTGACACCAGGAAATTAAGGCCCATTTTTTCTTTTGATCCGCCCCTCTCCATATAAAATTTCTAATGATCTCTCTTATCCTTACACAAAT
>APFE031566836.1:0-18080 GCA_000404065.3 Pinus taeda | reverse complement strand
ATACCTATGGGGGCTGCCATAATTGATAAAGGGTAGACAGGGATAGCTTGAAGGACAGTTTTTTCCAAAACTATTCGACCTGCTATATTTAACGTTCTGAAGGCCCAATTTTCCACCTTATTGCTGAGCTTATCTATAATTCCTTGCCAATTTTTCATCTTTTTGGAGGTAAAGTCCAAAATGTTGCCCAGGTATTTAGTAGGAAGTTCACCCCTCCTGAAACCCAAGAGTCTTATAAGATGAGCTTTGACCTGTTCCACAGCGTTAAATATGAAGACACAAGATTTATCCCTATTAATTTCCAGACCTGAAGCCTCCGCAAAAAGGTCCAGGATTTTTCGGAGGTGTTTGACCTCTCTGACTGTTGGCTCTCCAAACAACATGATATCATCAACAAATTGTTGATGAGTTAAACATAGATTATTTCCCCAGAGCTTAAGACCTTTGATTTTATCTGCTTCTCTTTCTTTCTTGATGAACCTACCTAGAACTTCAGCAGCTAAAATGAACAGAAAGGGGGATAAAGGATCACCCTGACGAAGACCTCTAGTGGAAGAGAAAGTTTTCGAGGGAATCCCATTCACCAGGATGGAAAAACTTGGGGAGGAGATCAAACTATGAATCCAGTCAATCCACCTCCTACAAAAGCCGAAGCTCTCCAGGACTTTTCCCAAATAGTTCCAGCTTAAACGATCATACGCCTTCGACAGGTCTAATTTAATCGAGTTAGGGACTATGTTATTTTGCAACTTCACTCTTATTTATATATGCTTTTGTTAAAAGTTTTTTATGTGCATTTACATTGGATTCACTTTGCATATTATAGGAAAAATAAATTTTCAAAACATGAGATGTTATTTTTTATTAAAAAATGATTTGTCAAAACATAAGATTTTCAAAACATTATTATTAGGATTGTATGAAATTTAGTTAAATTTATACATCTTTTGAGACAATGTAACTTCTGTAATTGATTCCATTTTTTTTGTGAAAATTAAATCTAATATATAATAAAAATTAAATTCCACATAAACTAATCAATTTATATTTTGTGAATAAAGTTATTTTTCATACAACATTGTTTTTAAAACACACACACACACACACATTCTAACTTTAAAAAAAAATGAGGTTCACTTAAATTTGTCATATATATATTATTTTCTCTGCAATTTTACAAATACACATATATGAATTTTTTTAATGATAAATTACATAATGGTTCATTTAAAAAAATATGATAAATTACAAAATGGTTGATTTAAAAATAAAAACCCATCCATTTTTAATATTACTAATATTTTTTTTTTTTCGAGAAAATATCTAGGTAGATCCACCCGAAGGGATCAAATCCTGTTGACTTATTAGCAAAGCCTAATCCTAATGGCGTTGAGGAGAATTAACCATATGACCTCCTATTTGTGAGGTGCTTTAGCGATGGGAACTCGACCAATTGAACTAACCTTGAAGACTCATTTTTATTATTTTCTTATATGAATAATTATTTAAAATTCAAACTATTTTGACCACTAATTAGTTTGTAAGTTTTAAAATTCTTTTCAAAATTTAACATTATTACACACAAAACACAAACACAAACAACACAACAAACAAACATAATATATAATATATATTAAATTATTAATATATATATTTTATTATTATATTTTATTAATTTTAAAACACTAAGACATAAAAAAATATGCATTTCCTCACACAAATATATATAGAAAATTTATAATAGATACTAACAATACAAATGAAAATAATAAAATTAAAAATAATATCATTTTAAATATTTCTATCAAAATAAGTTATTTAAAATTTAAATTAATTTAAAAATATTTTCAAAACTTAACATTATTACATGCAAAATTAATCATTTTTTCATTTTTAAAATAAAGGAATATGTATAATATTTCACATGATATAAATATGGGAATTGAAAAGGGCACGATGGAGTCTATAGTTTCTCTAATTTGGTCTAAGGCTTTTGTGAAGTCTGGCTCAAGGTTAGGGTCTTTTGTTTTTTTGGTTCTATTACAGTAATGACTCGTTGTTTCTCTCCGAGCCTTTTTGCTATCCCTTCCCCCTTTCCATGTTATTGCCTTTAGATGACTCAACCTCCCCTGCCTTCCTATATTAGGGACGATGTGATCAGTGTTTCTAGGTAGCGCCTGTTGACACATCAAAATCATGCATTACTAGATGGATGATGAGGTGGATTAATTGTTCATCCCCATCTCCCTCCCCACTTTCATCACCTAGGAAGAGCTCACTACACTTCATCACGTCCTTTCATCTTGATCCTCGGCTGAGTTTCCAGATGCTTCTTTGCATGATTTCACCATGCCGATTATTCCTCTTCAATATTTACCCTTTGCTCACTCCGTGCATGAATTTGTTTCTATACTTTCCCATGGGAATGGTTTCATCCTTCCCCTCTTCCTCCTCATCAGGAATAATGTAATCTTTCATCCTCCCCTCCTTCTTTTGATGCCCTTTTACCCCCCTATGCCCTGAAGAATGTAGGTGTCTCCAATAGGGGAAAAAATGATGCATTTAGCATCAGAGGGGTTCAACTAGTTTTGTTGTAGAAAATGACATTAACTTATCAGCCACTTCAATGGTTGTCCTTTACAGGTTTCTAGTTTGGGGAGCTAGCTAGTCGAGTCATGGCAACCCCTAGTTGGTTGTATTCCCACTTTTCATATTCTCCCTCAGGGCTCTTTGACCTTTATTTTTCGCTCAAGGGAAGATTGTTCAAAGATATTAGGGAAAATTTGGTTTTGGGGCAAAGTAGGTTTGAATCTCCAGTTCCGGAGTGTCAATTTTGACCCCATAAGAGAACTAGTGGAGACTGTTGATTTTCTAGTGCTAATTTAGACAAGCATATATTTTATGAAACTAATAATTACTTCTAACAAAATTTTTATTACTTTAGCACATTACACTTTATCATTATGAAATTACATTTCAAAAAACTCAACCATAAATTCAATTAGGGCATTAGAGATAATAGTAGAATAAAAATGCACAAAAGACACCATAAATTTACCCTGCGAAAATCCTAAACAAGGAAAAACCCGACAATCTTTTCTAAATCGTAAACAGGGAAAAACCCGACAATCATTATGTAATTACTTTCTTTGGGCCCAAATGGTTTCCAAGTGGAATTCTACTCGGGTTTTTGTGATCTTCTTAAGGAATATCTCCTTAAAGTCATAAAGGAATCAAAGGAAAAAGGGAAAGTACCGGGCTCTCTAAATGCCACTTTACCTTTTTTAATTCCAACGACTTGGGAGGGAACTTCTTTTGTGGAATATCACCCAATAGTTTGTTTTAATTCTATTTACAAGCTCATATACACAATTATTTCCAAAAGACTTAAGCCAATTTTAAATTCCTTTATTTCATAGGAGCAATCTGGCTTTCTCCAAGATTTGAACATTAATGATGCAGTAGTTGTTGCATATGAGGTAATGCATCATATTAATATCACAAAAATGAGTGTGGTAATTCTCAAACTAAATCTGTCTAAATCTTTTGATTGAGTGGATTAGACATTCATCAAACTAGTTCTTATCCAGTTGGGCATGACATCTCCTTATAGTCAACTAGCTCATGAGATGCATACAATCTGCTTCATTTTCCACTCTTATTAACAAGCCCTCTATATGTTATTTAATGTTTTTAGAGGGATTCCCCAAGGCTGTTTTCTTTCTTCATTGCTCTTTCTCATTGTCGTAGAGCCATTAGCAAGATCATTGAAGCACAAAAAATTTCAAGAGCATTGAAAGGCAAACAAATTTTAGACTCGGTACATATCTCACATCTCCTTTTTGTGGACAATGTTTTATGTATCATTCAAGGTTTGCCCGGGAATATAATTTCTTTGGAAAGCATCTTGGATTCCTTTTGCAAGGCAACAAACATGATCACTAATTCTCAAAAATATTATTTGATCAGTTATGAAAACTCTAATCCTGTATGATATTTGGCTAATGAAACCTTTCCTTTTCCATCTAAAGCATTGGAGGTTAGACTCAAATATTTGGGACTTTTTCTAAAGCAAACAAGTATAAATTAGTAGAGGATCTAGTTAGTAAAAAATGGTTGAGTAGTGGATCTCAATATAGGCTCTTCACTTTTTATCCATAGGTGGGTGCCTTGTTTTATTAAAGTCAGTTTGATTGTTATAGACAAGTCCCAAATTTCAACCTGGGTTCACCCTAGTCAAATGGTCAAAATTAGTATCTCTGAAGGAATTTTGGTGGTTGGGGATTAAAAAATCTTAATATATTTGCTATAAATAACTTATGGAGACCGTTGCAAGGGGACTCCTTTTAGAGAAAAATCACTCATTATAAATACTTTCTAGACCTCTCCATCGTTGATTGGATTTGGCTCCCTAAAAAATCGTAAAATGGTTCAAACATATGCAAGGTCTTGGTGGAATATTTCTCGATGATAGGGTAATGAATTGCTTGAAAGGTTTGAGATATTCCAAATATGTATTGGAAATTATCCGTGATATGTCACAGGCAATGTGATGTAGGAGCATAAGGCTTGAAGACAAATTCGAAGAGTTATTCCAAAAATACAAAAAAAATTACAAGCAAAGGAGTGGGATCCTTTAGCCATCAATTTCCATGTTTTTCTAGTTAAGCATAGAGATAGAATATAGGATTTGATCATGATGTAATAAGTTTTAGTTAGTTAGCTGTAGTGAAGATTCTCGAGGAGAATGCCTTGTAGGACATATAAGATTAATACATTTTAGCCTTTGAATTAGGATCTGGTTGTTAGGATGAACCAGTACTTATGTAATTTTCACACTATTAAGGGATTTTGAATGTTAAAGAAATTTTGCTTTCCAGAAGCAAATCCAATGAATTGGGAAAATTAGTCTCTGTGCATGTGAATGAGAAATTCCTATCAAATCCCGAAGGATAATCTCCTTCGAAATCTCTGTGTTGTTGTCAAATTCAAATTTTAATTACTGTTATGTGAGATTGAATGAAATGATGTTCACTGTGTTAAATTCGTGTTTTTCCTTTTAACTGTGTTTCTCGATAAACCCTGAGTGTGTAATGGATGGTTGAGATCAATGGAGGAAGACCTGCGGCGTGAAGATTTAATTTGGATGGTTAGATTTCGGTCGAGACCGATCAACAGTGTTCAGGAGCAGAAGTTAACTGACAACTAACAAGTCGAAGCAAGTTGGAGAAACCACAAGTCGATATCGAGTGGAATAAAGGCGGCAAGTGGTAATTCCCCCGTTGGCTCTGATTCCATATAGACGGTGACACATAGGAGCGAGGAGAGAGAGGGAAACCACTTTTTCAAGTGGATTTGGAGTGCGCAAGTTAGCCGACCGATATGCATATGAGCCATTAGATCGGGTGGAGCAAGATCGACGGTTGATAGGCGTGGCGCAGGTTCGAGGTCGAGGAAGTATTTTTGACCGTTGGATCTTGAACATATCAATGATGGAGAAGCAACGATGAGCTTTTAGAAGGCGGATTTCAAATTTTATTAAACTAAGGTTTGTATTATCGTCGGGTCCGGTATGGTGGTAGTTTAGCGGAACTCTGCAACTTTTGGAGGGTTTCTAACTTAGTGAAGCTCTAAAGGTTATCGTTGGATGACAGAGAGCCCACTGAACCATCAATCACACTCGGAATGAGAAGTAGAAGATATAATATCATAGTTTGGGAGATTAACACTCCTGCTTGTACCCAGACCGCCATCATTAGTGGTATCAGAGCAAGTTGTTGACACTGAATTGAATCTCAGAAGCAAGAGAAGGAACTCCAATATGGCTTTCAGAGTTGGAAGAGGATGAGTACGTGGTAGAAGAGGACGGTGAGTTGCAAATGCTAAGGTGATGGAAGCTATGCAACAGATGCAGGCTAGATTAGAAGCATTAACAATAGGGAGAAATATAGATGATGGAGATGTTAGTGAGCATGAGGTTGAAACTGAAGAAGAGGAGGAAACTATAGCAGTTACTCCTGATATGAGATTCTTTCGGTCAGTGTTGAGATCCATAGCTAAGCCAAAAACTGAGGTTTTAATATATGCAGGAGGATTGAATCCAGAAGAATTGATAGACATGATTAATGGCATGGATAAATTGTTTGATTATGAAGAAAAAAAAGATGAGAAGAAAGTAAAGTTTGCTGTCACCAAGCCAAAAGGACATGCAACACTTTGGTGGGATGGAGTGCAGGCTGAAAGAAAGAGTCTTGGCAAGCAACCAAACAAGAATTGGAATAGGATGGTAGCAAAGATAAGAGGTAAGTTTATACCAAGTAATTATCAGCAAACCTTGTTCAGGCAGATGCAAAATCTTTGACAGAGGTCTATGACAGTGAGAGAATATACAAAGGAATTCTATAAGGTAAGTATAAGAGCTGGACAAACTCAAGATATAGATGAGAAGGTGGCTAGATATGTGAATGGTCTTAGAATGGACATTCAAGATGAGATAAGTATACTGTCTCCTAAAATAGTAGAAGAAGCTTATCAGTGGTACTGAAAGCTGAAGAAAAAAATCATGAGGAAGCAGTCTGTCAGATGAAGAGGTACTTTACAAGGAAAAGGAAGTCAAGGTGGTAGAGGAAGATCTACAACACCTAGAGATGGAGCTAGCAGCAGCTCAATGTAGCATGCAACCACAGAAGGTGATTCCAATGGCAGAGGGAGTTTTTCCAGAGGAAGAGGAGGCAGAGGTAGAGGAAGAGAAGTAAGATGTTATAGATGTAACAAACTGGGACACAAAGCCTTTGAATGCCTAGAGAATTCATGAACAATTCAGAGGAATGCAATTGTTGCTCAAGTTGAGGAAGAAGCAGCAACAGTGACAGAAGAAGAAAATGTACCAGAGAGAGGGGAATCTTTGGTAGTTAATAAAGTTTTGCTCAAGCCAAAAAAGGAGATAGTTGAACCATCACAAAGGAAGACTTTGTTCAGAAAAGTGTGTAAGGTTCAAGGGAAATGTTGTTAGATGATTATTGATAGTGGTAGCACTGATAATTTGGTCTCTATAGAAGTGGTAGAGAAATTGAAGTTGAAGACAATGAGACATCGAACACCTTACAAGGTGTCATGGTTACAAAAGGGACATCAGTTGTTAGTGAATGAACATTGTGAAGTGGAGTCACAGTTGGGCAAATATAAGGATAAAATTGTATGTGATGTGATGCCTATGGATGTGTGTCACATATTGTTTGGGAGACCTTGGAAATATGATAGAGGGGCTATACATGATGGGAAAAGAAACACCTACAAGTTTACTAAAGATGGTGTCAATCATGCATTGCTGCTTATGGAAGAAGAGGATGCATCAGGAAAGAAGACTGATCCAAAAACTCTATTACTAGGAGGAAAGGAATACTTACAACAGATTGAAGAAAATGAGGTAAATTTTGCTGTAATTTGCAAGCCCAAAGTAATAATGACTTCTACTAAAGTTTCTGATTTACCCATTTAAATTCAAGAAATGTTGGACAACTATTGTGATACCATTGTTGATGATTTGCCTAATGAGTTACCAACCATTAGAAGGATTAGTCATCATATAGATTTGATTCCTAGAGCAAATCTACCAAACAAAGCAGCTTACAGAATGACTCCCACAGAAAATGAAGAGCTTAGAAAGCAGGTTTAGGAACTGCTTGACAAAGGACTGATCAGAGAAAGTTTGAGTCCTTGTGTAGTACCAACAGTGTTGAGTCCAAAGAAAGATGGAGGCTAGAGAATGTGTACCAATTCAAGAGCCATCAATAAAATCACAATCAGGTACAGATTTCCTTTACCAAGAATTGAAGATTTGATGGGTTTTTTGAGTGGAGCAAAGTATTTTACAAAAATTGATCTTAAGAGTGGGTATCATCACATAATGATAAGAGAAGGGGATGAGTGCAAAACTGCTTTTAAGACAAATGAGGGATTGTATGAATGGAGAGTAATGCCTTTTGGGTTGTCAAATGCACCAAGTACGTTTATGAGACTCATGAATGAAGTTCTTAAGGAGTTTATTGGTAAGTTTGTAACAATGTATCTGGACGATATATTAATTTGCAGCAGGTCTAAGGAGGAGCACATGAGACATCTCAATTATATCTTACAAAGGTTACAACAAGAGAAATTATTCCTGAATTTGAAGAAATGTTCATTCATGAAAGAGGAATTAGTGTATTTGGGTTTTGTTATTTCGGCTGAAGGATTGAAGATGGATCCAGAGAAGATCAAGACAATCATGGAGCGGCCTTCACCTAAAAGTATCTTTGTGGTAAGAAGTTTTCATGGTCCTGCTAGTTTTTATAGGAAATTCATAAAGAATTTCAGTAAGATCAATGCTCCTATTGTTGAGACTATAAAGAAGGATAAACAACCATTTAGATGGACTGCTGAAGCAGAAAAGAATTTTTAGCTGTTGAAGAAGAAGATCATTGAAAAACCTATTTTCGTTCTACTTGATTTTAGTAAACCTTTCCAAGTGAAATGTGATGCCAGTGGAGAAGCTATTGGAGGCGTGTTAAGTCAGGAAGATAGACCTATACAAGTATTCTTCTTATGATAAAGAGTTTTATGCAGTTGTGCAGCCATTGAAGAAGTGGAGACATTATCTAATGTCAAAAGAGTTCATACTTTATTCAGATAACCATGCATTGCAGTATATTATGCAACAACCAAAGCTTAACCAGAAACATGCCAAATGGGTAGAGTATCTTCAGGGTTTCCATTTTGTCTTGAAGCACATAAATGACCAATCAAACAAAGTTGCAGATGCTTTAAGTAGGAGAAATACATTATTTCAAGAGAGTCAAATTCAAGTGTTGGGTTTTGATTTTCTTAAGGAATTGTATAAGACAGATTTAGATTTTAAAGAGGCATTTGAAGCTTGTAAGAGTCCTGTTTTGATGGATATGAATAAATGGTTGGATTATTTCTTGCAAGATGTATTATTGTTTAAGAGAAATTAGCTTTGCATACCAAATTGTTCTATGAGGGAGAATTTAATCAAAGAGAAACATAGTGGTGGACTTACAGGACATTTTGGTATAGACAAGACTTATGAGCAGTTGAATAGATTTTATTTCTGGCCGAAAATGAGATCTGGAGTGGAAAAGTATGTGAAAACTTGTAAAGTCTATCAATATGCAAAGGGAAGAAGCCAAAACACAGGTTTGTATGTTCCATTACCAATTCCAGATAGGCCTTGGGATATGGTAAGTATGGATTTTGTTTTGGGCTTACCAAATTTTCAAAGAGGAAATGATTCAATTTTTGTTGTAGTGGATAGATTTTCAAAAATGGCACATTTTATTCCATGTTATAAAACTAGTGATGCTACTCACATTGCTAACTTGTTTTTCAAGGATATTGTAAGATTGCGTGGGTTGCCTAAGAGTATTTTTTCCAAAGAAAAAAACGGTAACCTTTTATTAAAAGAATTAATGAAAAGTTACACTAGCAGATGCAATGAAGCATTCCATAAGATGCCCAAAAGGGCACGAGTGCAATAGCACCCCGCGTAACGTTAGAAGTCTAACGTGCATGAAGAAAAGAAGAGAAGAAAAAGAAGAGAGGAGAAAGAGAGAGAAAAGGGAAAAAAACTGAGATCCGGCCATGAAATTTGCGCTTCAAGTTTTTCTCCCCTTTTTCTTTTCAACCTTTCGCCATTCTCCTTGTGCTGGCTCAATCGAAGCAATGAATAACTGAGTTTCTGCATTTCGTGACCCTGTTTCCTTGTCTGAGTCTGAAGTATCTGAGTGGTGATGCCGTTTGTTCCCTCCCATGTTCTGTTCCTCGTTTATCTTCTCTGCCTGATTTTGGTGCAACTTTGTATCCTTGTTTGCTGTTGTAGCTTCTTCCTTATTCTCCTTTTCCTTGGATACCTCTGCATTTTCTGCTAAGGTGTCGTCCTCTTCTGCTTCTGATTCTTCGTCATCTGAATCAGGGGGGGGGGAAATTGCCATCCTTTCCTCTGCTTTCCTTTCTGCTTCTTTTTGCTGTTTACTTTTTTTGCTTCTGGGCATGTGCTTTGTAGGTGTCCTGTTTGCCTGCAAAACCTGCATCTGAAAGCAGTGTTTTCATAGTCAAGTGTTTGCAGCCAATTTTTGCCTAAGAGTATTGTCTCAGATAAAGATTCCAAATTTGTTGGAAATTTTTGGAGGACATTATGGAAAAAGTTGGGAACTAAACTGAGTTTCAGTTTTTCCTATCATCCACAGACTGATGGACAGACTGAAGTTGTGAATAGAAGTTTGGGTAATCTTTTAAGGAGTCTTACTGCAGAAAATCCAAAGCAGTGGGATCAAGTATTAGCACAGGCTTAATATGCATATAATGACTCACCTAACAGGAGTACAGGGCAGAGTCGATTCCATATAGTTTATGGAATTCATCCAAGAGGAGTATCTGAGTTAGGAAACATGGGAAAAGATGAGATGAGAAGTGCAGAGGGAGAAGATTTTGCTTTAGAAATACAAGCAATACATGAACAGGTGAAACAACAGCTACAGGATAACAACATCAAGTACAAAAACAGAGCAGACTTGAGAAGAAGAGAAGTGAACTTTGAAGTTGGGGATTTGGTTTTAGCACACCTAAGGAAGGAAAGATTCCCAAAGAGGGAGTATAACAAATTGAAGTTCAAGAAAATTGGACCATGCAGAGTATTAAGGAAATTTTCTGCAAATGCATATGAAATTGAATTACCCCCTGATGTTGGAATATCTCCAATTTTCAATGTTGCTAATTTGTACAGGTATGAAGGTGAAATTGCAAATGATATAGAAGAATACCAAGAGACACAGGAAATTCACTGGGTAAAACAGTTACCTACAACAAAGGAATTACAACCAGAAATGATTTTAGACAAGAAAGTGTTCAAGGAAACTAGAGGATAGGAGTACTTTCAATATTTGGTCAAATGGAAAGATCAGCCAATTGCTGAAGCTACTTGGGTAACAAAAAACATGCTACAAAAATTGGGCAGTTCTGTAGAAGAGCTCATGGACAGGATCCCATGAAGAATTTTGTCCTCAGGAGTCTGATGTAGGAGGATAAGGCTTGAAGACAAATTCGAAGAGTTATTCCAAAAATACAAAAAAAATTGCAAGCAAAGGAGTGGGATCCTTTAGCCATCAACTTCCATGTTTTTCTAGTTAAGCAGAGAGCTAGAATATAGGATTTGATCATGATGTAATAAGTTTTAGTTAGTTAGCTGTAGTGGAGATTCTCGAGGAGAATGCCTCGTGGGAAAGATAGGATTAATAAATTTTGGCTTTTGAATTAGGATTTGGTTGTTAGGATGAACCAGTACTTATGTAATTTTCACACTATTGTAAAGGGATTTTGACTGTTAAAGAAATTTGGCTTTCCAGGAGCAAATCCAGTGAATTGGGAAAATTAGTCTCTGTGCATGTGAATGAGAAATCCCTGTCAAATCTTGAAGGATAATCTCCTTCTAAATCTTTGTGTTGTCGTGAAATTCGAAGTTTAATTGTTGTTCTGTGAGATTGATTGAAATGATGTTGACTGTGTTAAATTCATGTTTTTCCTTTTAACTGTGTTTCTTGTGAACCCTGAGTGTGTGTAATGGGCGGTCGAGATCAGTGGAGGAAGACCTGTGGTGTGAAGATTTAATTTGGATGGTTAGATTTTGATAGAGACCGATCAACGATGTTTGGGCGCAGAAGTTAACCGACAGTTAACAAGCTGAAGCGGGTTGGAGAAACCACAAGTGGATATCGAGTGAAAGAAAGGCGGCAAGTGGTAATTCCCCCGTTGGCTCCGATTCCATACAAACGGTGACACGTAGTAGCGAGGAGAGAGAGGGAAACCAATTTTTCGGGTGGATTTGGAGTGCGCAAGTTAGCCAACCAATATGCATATGAGCCATTAGATCGTGTGGAGCAAGATCAACGGTTGATAGGCACTGAGCAGGTTCGAGGTCGGGGAAGTATTGTTGACCGTTGGATCTTAAATAGATCAACGGTGGAGAAGCGCCGACGAGATTTTAGAAGGCGGATTTCAAATTTTATTAAATTAAGGTTTGTATTATCATTAGGTTCAGTATGGTGGTAGTTTAGCGGAACTCTGCGAATTTTGGAGGGCTACTAACTTAGCGAAGCTCTAAAGGTTATCGGTGGATGACAGAGAGCTCACTGAACCAACAATCACACCCGAAATGAGCAGTAGAAGATATAATCCACCAGTTTGGGAGATTAACACTCCTGCTTGTACCCAGACCACCATCACAATGAATACCTCTCCTCCCCTCCACTTATATAGAAGCTCGAAGAGATTAATGTGTGATTTGGTAGGAGAAAATGTGCAATTGATACAAGTTAGAGGATTTTCTAGAAGGAAATTAGCCTCCTCTTTGGGCCTATAAGGTCATCTTGTAGAGGAATGGGAGAAATATGTTAATATTATTGTTCAAAATTTTATACTACTTAAGCCAGATTCCTCTTATACCCCTGTTGGTTAAGAAATCTTAGAAATAAAAATTTCACTACCAAATTGGGTTAAAAACCCTAGTCTAAAGAAAATTATGAGGGTCTCAAACTATGGTGGTGGAAGGTTTGTTGGAAGGTCAGTGCTTCCTTCAAATTGAATGTGACCACTTGGTTGGCTTTTAGTAATGAGGTGTTAACATGAGAGGTTCTCTCTAAGAGAGGTTTGTTCGAGCCTAGCAAGTGCCCCTTGTGTAAATTATTGGAAGAATTGGCCTCCCATTTATTTGTTCATTGTAACTTCTTAATATAAGTTAATTCTATTATTTGTTCCAAACTCAATCCTAAAACTCGGTGGTCATTGCCAAATATTGTGAGTAGTGTTAAGAATTGGCTCTCTAGTAAATATGTTAGATTCTTTTCGAGTTCCCTTGGATCTTGTATGTGTTTGTTCCAAAACAAAGACACTCCTTGTGAGCTCTATGTAGCAAAGGTTATCGCTTTCTCCAAAGATTTTAATTTTGATCAACAACCTCCCCCACAACGGTCGCTACATTTTCCCGAGTTAGACTATGATATACCTTGGCGCTATTTTAATGGAGCCAACCAAGGACATCCACCCAAATATGAGTAGGTGTAGTTACATATTCCATCCAAAATCACTTCTTGTATTTCCGATATTCTTCAAGAAGGGGTACAAATAAGAAGGAAAAATTCATTTCCCTTTGTTTTCTCCCCAAAATAGCTCGAAAGAAAAACATATCCAAGATTCATGTGCTTAGTGATTCAAAATTAGTCATGAATTAGGCCAATATAAGAGTTATTGTACACAACATAGGCTTGGAGCCTTTATTATTATATATTCAACATGTTTCCAACACTTTTGATTTATTGTCATATTATGTGAAAATTAAATGAAAAAGTTGATGAGCTTTCAAAAGAAGCACCCAAGCTTCCATCAGGTGCAGTTGGATTATGTGAATTCAACGATGGGGCAGAAGTTTAATCAATGGAAATGAGATTATAATCTCTCCCTCTATTTCTCTCCACATAATTTTTGTTATAATGATGTAAAAGTTGTAAATGTCATGGATTTGATAAAAAAAAAAATCATAATAAGAGAAAGATAGTGAAAAGGAAACACAACATAGAAAAAATATTATATGATATAATCTTTTTTTACTAATTGAAAGACTGCCCGAATTGTATATATTCATTTCTTATGAATACATATATTTTTTCTTTGAAAAAAATGTATCATCTTTCACAGGAGGACATCAAGAAAAATATGGCTCAACTATGAGAGTAACAATAAATTACATAGTGGTAATTTTCAATTTAAAAAGAATTATCAAACAATTTTTTTTATTGGTTGACCTAGAAAGGGGTTTGTACTTGTGACATTATTGCATGGAATGCCTTAAGAGTACACTGATTCACCATAAATTCAAAGCCTCGTGATCTTATCAAACAACATTATAATAATTGTTATATTCAAATAAATTTAATTTTTATTGTAAGTGTAAACAATCTATTAATCAAACAGGAAAAATTACATCATTTTCCATCATGAATCTTTTTGTCACAATTTTCCCAATAGTAGTAATATCAAAGAAGAGATGAATGGTTCAAAGAATAGAAAAGTAAATGTAAAGGGACAAAAGACAAAACTAGAGAGGAGAATCACTGAAATTGGGGTTAATCCTCAATGTAATCTTTCTTTCCTTTCTTTCACAAAACCTTGACCAAACTTTTTGAAGGCGGTTTGATCAAAGCGATCTGCAAATTATCATTATGCACTGAAAGAGATTCCTTGTCGGAGTCTGAAGAATTTGACTCACGAGCTCATTTCAATATACTCAAAGAAGCATTATTATTCAATATTTTTATCCTTGCCGAAGCAAAATTATCCACACCAGGAATCACAGGAGATGTTTGAGGCCTTTAGTTCTCGACCTTTTCCCCTAGATAAATTTCATTATTAGCTTCATTTTCCTTCTCTGACAAAAGGTTACATGAATTCCAAATTTTAGATCTGGAATTGCGGATGTTTGACTTCTATTGAGAATTAAACACCAGGCAAGAATTCTGTAGGTTTCCTGTTTGATGATAGAAGCGACAACAAAAAGTAGTATTGTCATAGTCCAAAGCTCGATTCCAGGGAAAATTACCTATTTTTAAATTGATTTTTTTGGGCATCCTTTATTGATATTGATTTCAACATAAATTCTATGATAGGTGTATACACCAAGCTGCCCATGAGAGATGTTGGTAGTAAGATAATGGCCCAATGGGTCTCCAATGACATAAAATATTCTATAGTGCCACAAGTGAGCTGAGATATTAGGAAGCCTGACCCATATTGGCATATTGTGTTAGGTATCTAGATAAAAAATAACACAAAAACACAGGAAACAATAGATTATCAATGACTAGATAAGAAGCCACTTTGAGGGCGAAACCTCCCTTTATCACATAATGAACAATTATTGGATGATTCAAATGACAAGACATCCTTGGTATATATAGGAGTCTAAAGGGTCAAAATATAATTAGGGCCTACATAACAATAATAATGTAAGCGCTCAACAAAACAATAGTGGGTTTCTATAAGGCACAACAATAACAATATGGGGGATACAATAGTATAATAGGGCCCCAACATTCCCCTCTCCTTCACAAAAATTTTGTCATCAATGTTTGAATAGTTATGGATGCTTTTGTATGAAATAATAATCCTCCCATGTGGAATCTTCAACAGGTAAATTCTTTCACTTAATGAGATACTATGAAATTGATTGGTTTCATAGTTGTTGGATTCTTGTTTCTATGATTACTTCAGGTTCCAATATGATTTTTCCTTCCTCGTCAAGTTTTGGAAATATAGTTTGAACTAGGAGCTTGACACCTATAACCTTCTTTAAGCATGAAACATGAAAAAATAGGTGTACTTGCGAAGATGTAGGCAACTCCAATTTGTATGCCATGCCATACTACTAATCCTTTGTAATACCTTGTAAGGGCCATAGTACTTGGGTGATAATTTATTATCCTTCATGGCTTGCTTGAGGGACATTTGTTTGTATGGTTGTAGATGTAGAAATATCTAATCACCCGCATCAAAAATTCTTTCATTGTGACGATGATCTGCCTGTTGTTTCATTTAATTTTGTGCCAATTTCAGGTTATCAAGTTAAGAGTTGGAGAGCTTGTTGTTGATGCTCGACGTGATCTTCAATCGCTTGAACCTTTTGTTTGAGTTGGGAATTCTTACATAGATATAAGCAATCTTTTTACCACAACGAATCATTTTTTCAAATAAATGTATCAGATATACTGGTATCTTACTACAACTTTTGAATGAGTGTCCACACTTCTTCGTCATTATTCCATTCATCCCTTGCTTTAGTTATCCAATCAGGTTGGATAATATAAATGGCTTAGAGAAATGCTTCCACATCCTCATCCCTTCTTGAGAGTGCATCTGCAATAACATTTTGTTCCCTTTTCTGTAGATGATTTCAAATTCATAACCTAAGATCCTTGTGACCCGTTTTTGTTTCTCTTTTGAAGATAATATTTATCCCACGAAGTATTTAATACTACCATGATCTAATTTTACCTTGAATTTTCTTCCTTTTAGGTAAGGACGCCATTTCTTCAGAGCATGTAGTATTGCCAACATTTCCCTCTCATAAATAGGTTTTTGTAAATACTTTCGCTTGATTGGATGACTGTCAAAAGCCATGGGTCTTCCTATTGTATTAGAATAATGCCAATGCCATTTCCTGAGGCATCACATTCCATAATAAAGGTCTTTGTGAATTTTGGTGTATCTAAGACCGGAGCTCAACATATTGCCTCTTTAAGATGTTCAAAGGCCTTAGTTTCTTCTGGAGTACAAGCAAATGCATATTTTTTAGTAATGTTGTCAGTGGTGCTGCTATTTTCCCATAATTCTTAAAAAACTTGCGATAACACCCTATCAACCTAAGAAATCCTCAAATATACCTTAATATTGTGGGGATTTTCCATTCCTTTATGGATTTAATTTTGTTAAAGTCTACCTTAACACCCTAATGAGATACAATATGACCCAAATATTCCACTTTCTGTACCCCAAAGAAACATTTGGAGGGTTTTCGATACAATTGTTTCTCCTCCAATAGTTTGAGCACCCTATCAACATGTTGAAGATGATCTTTCCAATACATTTTTTAGATCAGTATATTATAAAAAAATACTAACACAAATTTTCCAGGGAAGGGTTTGAAAATGGAATTCATCAAACTTTGAAATGTGGAAAGTGTATTAGTAAGACCAAAAGAAATGACCAAAAATTCAAAATGACCTTCATGAGTTATGAATGTTGCTTTCAGAATGTATTCTGCCTTCATTCTAATTTGATGATATCCCAAGTGAAGATTAGCTTGGTGAAGTAAATTCTTCCAAGTAGTTCATCCAATAATTCATCAATGATAGGAATGGGGAATTTATCTTTAATAGTGAGCTTATTGAGCTCTTTATAATCCAGACACATAAGCCATGATCCATCCTTCTTGTGAACCAATACTACTAGAGAAGATAAGGAATTTTGGCTAGGTATAAATACACATGCCTCTAGCATTTTTTCAACCATATGTTCAATTTCACACTTCTAGGCATTGGGATATCTATAAGTTCTGATGTTCTTTTGATGGTGGACCCACAAACATTAAGTGGATCTCCCCGATATGAAGTTCCAATCAGAACTCACACCATTTCGTGTAGGAGTCCCATTCGGTATAAAGGCATGGTTTCTAAATCCTTAAAGGTTCGCCTTGGCTCTAACTGTCAGCACATGAGAGTGATGCAATGGTATATTCGAAAATCAAGGGGAGTGTGCAGTGCAACTGTGTCGAGGTTCTTCTATTACAGAGGGGGAGAGAAAAGCGAGTCTCTAAGTGAGGGTTAATAGTACCACCTAGGAAGAGACACACATGAACCAGAGGGACCTGTCCAACATCCAACGGAATAGTCCACAACGGATGCGACAGTTGTTGCAACCAACAAACAAAGGAAGGTCCGTCTAACATCCAACAAAATAGTCCAAAACATATATGATGGTCTTATAACCAATAAACAAGGAAAAATATGTCTAGTATCATGCATAATAGTCCACAAGGATGGGACAATGACGAAAACCATTACATCGCATTCTCAACAATATAAGCACTAAAACAACTGAAATAGTTCAACTATCTTAGTACATGTGAAAGAAAACATGAAATGCAAATGTCCACAAAATAATCTTAAAAACATTCATATTTCATGCATGAATAATGTGCTGGCCTTAAAAGGATTCTGTTATCAAGCAAAAGTTCCAAGACACATATTTACATTGTACATCACTAGCCCCAGTAGTTGGACATTGGGGCCACTCCTTTCTCCTCAAAGAACTAGCTAATCTTTCTATTGCCTAGCGGGAGGAGCCATGAAAAGTCCTTTGCTCATACAATGAGGGTGTTGTAGATCTAAACCGGAAATATTATGATAATAGAAATAATCCAAGAATAACAAGATAGAAATAGATAGAAATGCTTCTTTATTATCAAACCCTTAAGGTAG
>APFE031566835.1:2508-30191 GCA_000404065.3 Pinus taeda | reverse complement strand
AATTTAATTATAATTATATGAATATATGTTAAATTGTAAGTCAGTCGATTTTTGCATTTGGAATAAAAAAAAGTTTCTCTTTGAGACTCTCATCACCCCGCTTGTCTTATACGGATGTGAAGTTTGGGGTTGCAGTATATCTATAGAGTCGCAGATAAATATTGAGATATTAAAAAATAATTCATAATCTACAATCTAACGATCAAGGGAAATAATCCCTATCCTATCCTCTTGATTGAAGTTGGTTTATCCCTCATTGAAAGTATGGCTATGTTTAGATATCTAATGTATAAGAATAAGCTTTACAACATGGAATCCAAGAGGCTGCCTAAAATTGCTTCTAACTGTAGTCAAAACCCCCACCTTCACCTTAAGCACGGGTGGCATAAAGATGCCTAGTCTTGGCTCAACCATTGGGAGATTAAGGAGGAGATCATCATGAGAAGCAAGGATACTATCAAATATACTATTACCTCCAATTTTAAGGACAAGTTGTGGGATGATAAGGAGCTGGAGGGTAAAAGTAAGCTAAGATACTATACGGAGATGATCATGACCACCCTAGATAACCAAGATTATCTCACTTTGTTGACCAACACTAAGAAAAAAATGAGCATCTCTAGGATAAGAACTAATTCTCATGAGCTTTGAAGTGAAACTGGGTGGTGGTCTACTCCCAAGACTCCCTGGGATGATAAAATATGTCATATTTGCGATACTAAGAAGGTGGAAGATGAAAACACTTCCTTTTAGACTGCCCGACTCTTACTCACATCCGCTCTCAATTCACTAACATATGACACACTTCCAATCTTCTGGACTTATTAAGCCAACCCAAATATAACGATCTCGGAGCGCTTCTTTCTCTTCTTTTTTTATAATAGAAACAAGATTTTGAAGCGTCACGACTAGATTCTTTTTCCTTTCTTAAGATCGGATAGACCACATTGGTCTTAGTGGATGTTAATAATCATCATCATCATTAAGCGTAAATAAACTTACAATTCATCTTTTTTAAATATTATAATGACAAAAAGAATTTAATACTTACATCAAATAGAAAAAATATGAAAAGTAAAAAATATTAAATCAATTTCATGAAAATAAAGTGTGGGAATGGAGAAGAGAAAATGGACTAAGCCATGATATTATAAAAAAATAAAAATATTTGTTAAGATCATGACATTTTAGATAATACTCTTTGTCAATAACTTGCATTTCCTAAACACTTTTTAAATTGAATTGAAATGAATATCATAATGGTTGAAGACAAAACATCCTTTTAGTTGAGATAAATGTGATAATAATTGAAAACAACCTAAATTTTGGTAGATTTATGAAAACGCAACCCATGTTTACTAACTTTTATATGAGAAGACAAAACATCCTTTTAATTGATATAAATGTCATAAGAAGTGAAAACAACATAACTTTTGGCATATTTATGACAAAGAAACCTATGTTTACCAACTTTTATATGGTAAGAAATTTGTGGAGATATGTTAGGGTAGAAAGAGAACCCATGTTTATTGTGTGTGACTCATATACTAAAATAAATTAAATGCAATTCAATTCATTATCATAAAAATATATAAAATGATATAAACCTATTTTGGATTTTATTATTTAATGTTAACCTTATTTTAACATTTGATCCATTTTATTCACACTTATTTGTTTTGATGTTTTTATTAAGAATTTGAGGTTTGAAACAATTATAATAATTTGTAAAATAATAATTAGTACTATTATGAATGAAATAATTTAAAATTAATAAATTTAAAAGTGATATAATAAAAATAATGATTTTTTATCCTATCATTTTAAAATATAAAAACTAGATAATAAATTTATTGTTCAAGTAAAGTGTAGAGATATATAACTTATCTTTTCCAAACTCAAAAACTAAGAGAACATTAAAATGATTAAAATGATTGAAAGTGCTTACACTTTAATTTTAATTATATATGAACATATGGTAAATTGATTATTGTACATACATAAAACTACAATCTTTAATTCTTTCTATTAATATTTTTTTAAGATTATAATGATAAAAAATGTAATACTTAAACCAAATAGAAAAATATCAAATAAAGACAGAAAACTATTAAATTTTAAATAGATTTTATGAAAATAAAGCATGAGAAGGGAGAACTGAAAATGTACACATGACATTATAAAAAATAAATATCTTTGTTAAGACCATAACATTTTAGATAATACTCTTTGTCAAAAACTAACTTTTTTTAAATGTCTTTGAAGTTGAGTTGAAATGAATGTCATAATGGTTGAAGACAAAGCATCCTTTTAGTTGAGATATATGTCATAATAATTGAAAACAACATAACTTTTGGCATATAGTGAAAAGGTAACCTATGTTTAGGAACTTCTTTATGATAAGAAATTTGTAGTGATATGTTAGTGTAAGAAAAAAAGGCATGTGAATGATATACTAAATTAAATGTAATATCAATTCCTTATTATAAGAATATATAAAATTATGATAATCTAGTTTAGAAAAAAATTATATGAATCTAGTTTGGATTTTATGATTTAATTTTTTTTGTAACAAATCAATTATTTTACTCAAATATTAGTTGTTTATTTGTTCTTTGAGGATTTGAGGCTAGCTAAGGATTGTAATGATTTTCTAAAATTAATTAACTAGTATATAATAAATAATTTAAATCAATAAATTAAAAGTTATAATTAAAAAATATTAATTTTTTTAACATGTGTTATTTTAAAAATATAAAGAATTAATAATAAAATTGTTGAGAGGCTGTGCAGAAACCTAATTATCTTTTCTAAACTCAAAAAAGCTAAGGAGAAATTAAATTATTGAAAGTGTTCCCAATTTAATTATAATTTCATGTGAACATATGTTAAATTGCGTTATTGAGTATACATAAAACTACAATCTTTGATCCAATCTATTCGTATTTTTTAAAGAATATAATGATAAAATGAATTTAATACTTACACCAAAGAGAAAAATATATGAAATAAAAACAAAGAAAATCAAATTTTAAATTGATTTCATGAAACTAAAGCATGGGAAGGGAGAAGTGAAAATGTACTAAGCCATGATACTATAAAAAATAAAAATCTTTGTTAAGACCATGACATTTTAGATAATACTCTTTCTCAATGCCTTACTTCTTTTAAACATCTTTTAAGGTGATTTGAAATGAATGTCGTAATGGTTTAAGACAATATCTTTTTAGTCTAGATAAATGTCATAATAGTTGAAAACAATATAACTGTTAGAAATTTTGAGAAAACAACCTATGTTTACCATTTTTTTATATGATAAGACATTTGTGGAGATATGTTAGTATAGAAAGGAAACCCATGTGACCTATATACTAAATTAATTGTAATTCAATTCCTTTTCATAAGAATATATAAAATTATATTAACTTACTTTGGATTTTATTATTTAATATGAATATTTTTGTAACATTCGATCTATTTTACTCAAACTTATTAGTTTTTATTATTTCTAATAAGGATTGAGGTTACAAACAATATAGATGATTTGCAAAAAAAAAACTATGTTATACAAAAGCAAAAAAAATATATATTTTTTATCGTATCATTTTAAAATATAAAAAATTTAATAGTAAAATTTTCGTCCAACCTATTTAAAAAAAAAATTAATAATAAAATTGTTGTCCAAAGTTGGTGCTAGAGAAACATAAATTACCTTTTCCAAACTCACAAGAGAACATTAAAATAATGGAAAGTGATTCCAATTTAATTGTAATTACAAATGAACATATGTTAAATTGTGTCACTACAATCTTTGATCCTTCTATTCATCTTTTTAAAAAATTATAATGATAAAATGGATTAACATTGATACCAAATAGAAAAATTATGAAATAAAAACAAAAAAATCAAATTTTAAATTGATCTCATGAAAATAGAGTAAAAATGTAATAATCCATAATATTATAAAAAATAAACATCTTTGTTAAGACCATGACATTTTAATTAATACTCGTTGTCAATACATTACTCTTTTTTTTAACATCTTTTAGGTTGATTTGAAATGAATGTCATAAAGGTTTTAGAAGATAAATGTCATAATAATTGAAAACAATCTAACTTTTTGCATATTTATGAAAAGACAACCTATGTTTACCAACTTTTATATGATAATAAATTTGGGGAGATATAGTAATTTGGAAAGGAAACTCATATTTAGAGCCTGTGATTCATATATTAAAGTAAAAGTAATTCAATTCCTTGTTATAAGAATATGTAAAATTATATGTACCTATTTGGATTTTATTATTTAATACAAACTTTTTTGTAACATTAGATCCATTTTACTTACTTATTAGCTTTGATGTTAGGTTTGAAACAATTATAATGGTTTTTTTTTTTTGATTGATAAGTGGGTGAATCTTGAAAATCACGCTTACCCTGTGGCTGAGAGGCCATGACTCAGGGGCATCTAAGCCGTCAAAGTCACCCGGGGATCGCACCCAGCCTGAACTGCACCAGCGGAAACCATGCTGGATTTTTGGTATTGGCGAGACTAAAACCAGTGACCTTTGCTTACGGAGTGCCTTAACAGTGCACTCCTTCACCGACTGTTCTATATCTCTTTGATATGGTTTTCAAAATAAGAACTATACAATATAAAAGAATTTTATCGTATCATTTTTAAAATATAAAGAAAATTAATAATAAAATTGTTCACTAAATATATTTTAGAGAAATATAACTTACCTTTTCCAAATTCAAAAGCTAAGGGAAAATTAAAATAATTGAAAATGATCATAATTTAATTATATTTTTTTATTAACATATGTTAAAATTGTATTATTCTACCTACACCACGCTACTAATTTTTTGATTTTCTGTATTATCTTTTTTTTTTAAATTGTATGATAAAAGAATTTAATAATTACACTAAATAGAAAAAATATAAAATAAAAACAAAAATAATATCAAACTTTAAAACAATTTCATGAAAATAAAGTCCCGGAAAAGTGAAATTGTACAAAGCTATGGCATCATTAAAAAAAACAATTTTTTTTTGGTTAATATCTTACTTTCTAAAAATTACATTGTAAGTTGACTTGAAATGTCATAATGGTCGAAAAAAACACCTTTATACTTGAGATAAATGTAAATGTTGTAATAACTTTTAGCAAATTTTTGAAAAGGCAATTCATATTTACCGACCGACGTTTATATGAGAAGAAATTTGTGGAAATATGTTGTGACTTATATACTAAATTAAATGTAATTCAATTCGTTATTAATAGAATAAATAACTTTTATTAATAGAATAAATAAAGTTATGTGAACTTATTTTAGATTTTATTATTTAACGAGAATATTTTTATAATATTTGATCTATTTTACTCACACTTATTTTTTTATTAAGAATTTGAGATTTAAAACCATTATAATGGTTTGGAAAATAATAACTATTATGTATATAAAAGAGATAGCTTAAAATTAATAAATTAAATCATATTAATAAAAGAACAATCATTTTTTTTTAAATATTAAAAAAAGATTAATAATAAAATTGTTGTTAGAAACTTGAAGTTATTTTTTTCCAAAATTTCAAAAGATAAGAAAAGAAGATTAAAATAGTTGGAAAATGCTTTCAATTGAATATATAATTTACATAGAATATATGTTTAAATTGTATTATTGGCATAACATTATTATCTTTAATCTTTTTAACTTTTGGGTAAAATTATTAATGATTAAAAAATAGTGGGTATTAATTACTTATTCCAAATATAAAAAAAATATGAAAGTTTAAACAAAAAATATATCAAAATTAAAGGATTTCATAGGAAAATAAAGTATGGAAAGGGAGATGTTAAAATTATGACTAAGCCATGCCATGAAAAAATAAAAATCCTTTTTAAAATGACTATATATATATTCAATTATTCAATTTTTCTAAAAGCCTTTTAAGTTGAATTGTAATAAATGTCATAATGGTTGAAGACAAAACGTCATTTTAGTTAAGATAACTGTCAATAACGTTTGACAGATTTCCGAAAAGGAAAACAATGTTTCCTAACCTTTATATGACATGTTAGTGTGGAAAGGAAACACATGTTTACAGTGTGTGATTCATATACTAAATTAAATGTAATTCAATTACTTACTATAAAAAATTACAAAATTATATGAACTTACTTTGGATTTGAATATTTAATTTGAACATTTTTGTAAAATTTGATCCATTTTACTCACACCTATTTTGCTCTAATGTTTCTATTAAGGATTTGAGATTTCACACAATTATAATGATTTGAAAAAATAGTAACTATACTATATAAAAGAAATAATTTTTAAATTAAATTTTAAAAGCTATATAATGAAGAAATAATCATTTTTTAACGTATCATTTTAAAATATAAAAATTATAATAATAAAATTGTTGTCTAGATAGATTGTAGAGAAACATAATTTACCTTTTCCAAATTCAAAAGCTAAGAAAACAGTAAAATAATTGAAAGTGCTTCCAATTTAATTATAGTTATATATCAGCATATGTTAAATTGTATTATTGAGCACTCAGAGAACCACAACCTTCGATCCCTTCCATTCATCTTTTGTAAAGTTTATAATGATAAAAATAATTTAATACTTGCACCAAATAGAGAAAATATGAAATAGAAACAAAAAAATATGAAATTTTAAATCGATTTCATGAAAATAAATCATGGGAAGGGAAAAGTGAAAATGTACTAAACCATGAATTTATAAAAATTATAATATTTGTTAAGGCTGTGACATTTTAGATAATACTCTTTGTCAATAACATGCTTTTCCTAAATATTTTGTAAGTTGAGTTGAAATGAATGTCATAATGGTTGAAGATAAAATTGTTTGAAACCTTTGAGCACTACTGAGATGGGTGGGTCTCAAATAAATAATGTGTCTTATTAACAATTTTTACCAATTTAAACTTCTTACTGAATCACATATTTAAGCCAACAACACATTATATTATCGCATGCATATAAACCATATAAGCATCTAACAAGATAACCATGAGAGAAACAAATCAACACATAAAAAAACATCTACATAAGATACACAAGATATCTAGTGGAAAACCATTCGTTGGGAAAAAACCACCCTTGCTGCTACTGCATAGCTCTGAATCTTCTATTAAGCAAAATATGTCTTTTACATAGATTTTCTAACTCCCATAAGCTAGGAGACTCAACCTTATATACAATAGGCCAACACCAATCAGCCAGGAGACTTGATTCTACTGATGAACTCAAAAGACTATGTTATCACATGGATATACGGACTATCATCTGCTAAAATCCACCACCATCAACGATCTTTGTCCAACTCTGATTGGACTATCTGACTCTGATTCGATGAGAAATTGTTCCTTTCTTTGAAACTTTGCAATCATTTCTCCACACCCATGAAGTCACTGCTCCTCTATTCTATGTGGACCTCATTTCATATATTTTCACATTGGACCCCAAGAATTTGAGCTCAACTCGATTAAGCTCTATAATATGATCTCCAACAATAAGACACCATCAACAAATCAACTAAAATCACCACACACATGCTCTCTACTCCAACAAAATAGTGGCCACAATCTGTCCAATGAAAACTAAACAATATAATCTTGAGCAACTAACATAAAACTCATAGTTTGCCATAACATCAAACCCTCACTCCAAAATATAATTATTGCTTAATAGAATCAACAACATAAAACACAATGGTTATGTGCCAAATGCATTAGAAACACCTGCAAAATGAATGTGAGAGTCATATTCTTGGAGCTATATCAAGCTCTCCATCTCTACAACAACTCTACTATAGTTCTCTGCATCTCTGATCTGCAATATGAAGTTCTGAATCAAAACACTGCTTCAACAAATAAATCTTCTCATTCTGCTACCATTAGCACTCATACACTGAAGCATCTAGGCTCTCAACTAATTTTGAAGCATTCCTCCCCTATGTAGCTTTATCTCACTCACTCATAAAATTCATCAACATCACCCAGCTCCAAAATTAATAACATAATACATGTAGGGTGAAATTCATTTTTGGACTATGATCAAGAGTGCAAAAAGTTGACGAAATAAAGCCATTATCATCACTACTCGTGCACTTAAGGTGTTCACACCCCTTGGAGGACTTAATCAACCATTTATGACATTTACCAATTAATGAGAAGCTTCTGGGAATATACAAGTCGAAATACATCCGATTTTCACGAGGAATCCAAATATTTTTCATGAAGAAGCTCAACCACATGCACAACACTAGCTACTATAGGTTGCAACCACATGCATAGGCTTGTCTCCATGTGGTTGGAACCTTTCAACTGTGTAAGCAAGCCTGCATGGGTGTGGTTGGTGCAGAGGATGGTCAAAACCAAAGATCCTTTGCTCAAGACCTCAACCACTTGTTGCAACCTCTCCTCTAACTTATGTACGAGCCTTCAAACCTATGTCAAGTCCTTTGAAACCTCTCTAAATATCCTAATAATGTCTCCCAAGTGTCACTACCAAATGGACCTTAAAACCATCAAACAAAGGTTGACATGAGTGCCAATAAGTCCTTTACTCTCCTCTAACACTTGCACAAACTGCAAGATGTCTGAACAAACTTGCAACATATTGCATCACCTCAAAAACATCCTCATCAAGTCAATACATTGATGTAACAAGTCATCCTCCAATTCGTGCACTAAGTTCCTACACTAGGTCATGAACACACTAGTACATGAACAACCATCACCATATCAATGCCATCATTTGACCACACATGAGTGTGACATCATATGGCTGACATCAAAGACCAAGGAAAACCCCACAAGGGGGAAAACCCAACCAAATTCTACTTCTATTAGTTAATTGATGTTCAACATGAGATACATAGTACATCCATCAACAAGAAAAACTCAAGATTTGACTATTCTAATTCAATTAGTTGAAAAGCCTTTCAAAGATGAGAGATATAATCAAATCTACCCAAAGTACCAATTTGCAATTTTTGGCCCAGTAAAAGTATAGTCAACTGCAGTCAATGGCCAACCCTAACTAGTCAATGTCAATGTCAAAATTGCTCAAAAAAATTCAGTCAACCCAACAATGAATACGACCTTCCTTCCTTAGTCAAACCTAGTGAAAATAGATCCAAAAATCTTCCTGCAATTCGACCAAATCCCATAGTCAGCGTGCAGTCAAACCCTAGATAGAATCTATGGTCAATGCTGGTCAAAGTGCCCAAAACGATTTGGTCAAAGTCTTCTTCAGCTCGACCTCCAAGACAGATCATAAATTCGATCAAAGTAGAACAGATCAACCCAAGTCAACATTGGTCAAAGAGTCCCAAAATAGAAAGTCAACAAAAGTCAAACATAAGCTCTTCTCTCTCCTTCGCATGTGTGAACTTGTCCCTTCAATTTCAGAATATATCAAACTATTTGATGAAGATGTGTTGTGAAGATGATGTCTCCAAGTGAGGTCAACGAGCTCATATTTATTTGGGTTGAAGGAGGGTCAAATTTCTCTCTCTACGCTACTTGACCTTTTTCATGTTGACTTGGACCAACATAATAACAATATTTTTCCATGTGCAAATTTATTTTTTCCCAAGTATTTTTTCACATAAATAAATATATATATAAATAATAAATTAATAATTATTAATCATTTAGGTCGACATTAAAAAAGACATCAAATATTTTTTCATATAACTATTAATAACTCCATAAGTTCACACTCTCTCTTCTCAAAATACAAATCACATTGCCCTGATGATGGACTCACTAAGCTAGTCTGAAACTTTGGTTTCAAAAACTATTCACAGGTTTTTCCACAAACATAAAAAATCAATGCCAACGCAAGAATATCAATGCATACTCAACTAGCTACAACCATGCTACAATTAAGGCATCCAAACATCAGTTAGATTTCATAGAGTTGAGATCAATGATGACATGATCTAGCTGCCATCATGAACCAATGCCAACAACAACTAGCTGGAATCATGCACACCATAACACCAACAATATCCCCCTTTGGCATTGATGGCAACCACACACAAACTCCAAACCATCTCCTCTATCACTCCCCCTTTAACATCAATAGAAAAGGGTCAACTCCATCTGATAAGGCAACACGAATACAAGTACAAATACTGGAGCAACTAATCTGTATATAGCTAAAAAGTAATGCATATCAACCAACATCCATGCCTCTCATATTAGTAGTAGCAAACATCATAATAAACCAATCATCATTTAGAGCAACATGTCACACCAAACAACCTATAGCCGCAACAACAATATGCACATGAGGCAACAAGCCACAATAATAAAAATCACACAATATGCAATAATATGCACATCAAGGCATCAACCAACATCTCCATAACAACCACATAGCAACAACATCAATGGCCATCATCAACCTCTCTTCTCATAACATGAGGCCAAGAACACCAACAATCAAAGCATAACATAAGGCGCAACGTGACACCTCCAAGCATATCATAATGGAAACAATGTATGGCTGAAGTAATAAGAGAAAATAATTATCCCCTTGAACACATGCCATCTCCAAGATGTAGTGACTTCTTCCACTGCAACATTTTCTTTCGTTCCAAAGGAAAGAAGCTCAAGGTGGACCAATACTTCACATGACCATGACTATATGACATATAAATTACAATTACATGGTTGTAGTAGTGACAATATATCATACATGACTCACATATGACGTCATGACTCTTTATCTAATTCATTAGATGACCCAATGATAAGATCAATGCAAGTACATAGCTCCATGAGCATTTACATGAATTTATGAATGAAGTACCTAACTACTATAATCATCTTCTATGGACCAATGACTCTAAACATAATATAAAATGAATATTACAACATCGTTAACCCATACAAGTGGCTACAAAATTTCCTCATTAGACTCCTCCATAACATACCTAAAACCATGATGACTCAATCTACTAATGATTGGATCCTCTATCAACATGAAAATATGAATCAATAATAAATACATATCTGTAGTAAACTAAATATAACAACCCATACATGGCTAGTTCATGTCTCAAGTCACGACATGCATGTCATTTTCATAATGTCCTCGTGCTAGGGTGGCTGAAAGATGATCAATAAATGTTGTAACAAGGATGATATACATGTCTTTTCCACTCATACATAGTAAATACATCAGCTGCAAAAATAATGAGTGAAAAGAAACATAAACATAAAGAACAAGCCTTGGAGACAGCTCCACCTGAGCATGTTATACCTCAAAATATGTTGATCTTGTGGACCTGAATATGCATAGTTGAACTGGATAAAAACTCATTGTTGCTGGAACTACTCAATTTGCCAACGCTCTCCTTGAGACCATGCTAGTCTCATATATACCACTGCAGTCAAATAGAAATAACATGCAAGAATTGACTGTAGTAGGGGATGATTTCTCCTACTTTGAATATGAAGAGGAATAATAGTCCCTTGGTATTTTCTTACTCTTCAATCTTCCCTTAAACATATACACATTATTCGGTGTCTTGATTCCCTTGGTAATCACTCTTTTTGAACCTTATTTCAAATGCTGCAACGTTTGGAATTGAAAATCACTTCCTTTCCTCCATCAACCATTTGACTCACATTCAAAATATTATGCTTTAGATCTTCAATGAGCCAAACATCATCTGCATTGGTATTCTTCTCACCAAGATTGGATTTATCGCTTCCTAATACTCTTGTTGATTCATTACCTTTAAACACAACACGACCACTCTTGGTTCTATTGAGAAAATGATTTTTTCTCCTATCCCTTGACATATGGCGGGAACATCCACTATCAATATACCACATATCATCCTCATTAAGTGAAAAAAGTGCAATGCCACACCTTCCTAGATGCTCATCCTTCTTCTTCCACATATTCTGTGATTGGTTCCTTGGTTGTAAATTTTCCTTTGTTTGCTGCTTGTGAACTGAAGGCCTCAAGGATCTAGGAATATTACAATCCTTTGCCATGTGCACAAAATTATGACACACATAACACTCTATATGATAAAGATATGTAGCCAAAGGATTTGATTTTTTATTTCTCATGCCAGATCTCCATCGCTTCATGCTAGATAACAATCAATGGACTTATGGGCAAACAATGTTACAAGAAAAACAAAATCCATTAAATGAACTTGTATACTTGAAGACAAATCCTCTACTTGGTTGATCAAACTGCTACAAAGAAGTGTGCATTTTGCTCTTACAAGTGGCAACAACATGTCCAAAATTGTGGGAATTGAGCCACTCAATCTCATCCATAAGGGGGGAAAGGAATTTTGATTTCTCCTTTGAAATCTTCTACCATCAATCATAGGAGAAAATTATATTCTAGAAGTGAACGATCCTCTTGGTTTTCTTCTTTGTTGATGCTAGTGGATTTGTTTTCTCTCTCATTTCTTTCTGCTATTGCTACTCATATTCATTGTTGCAAACTTCTTTGGTTATGCTTTATTATTCTTTCCAACATGTGAGCTTGTCTCTTCCTATTGAGAATTGCTTCCAAATTTTTTCACTGCTATGGTGCTCCTCACTTGCTCCAATTGTTGGTATTTTTCTTCAAGTTGCTTCCTTAATTTGTCAATCACACCTTCAAGTGCTTCAACATAGTCCTTTCTATCTTTTTTCTTACTGAAATTGACTTCTTCTATTATTTTTCGAATCTTCCAGTTGTGTCCTTAAGGTAGTGATATATTCCTTGAGACTTTTCTCCTTTTCATCACAAATCTGCAATTCCTTCTCATGCTCCTTGCATACATATGTTAGTTTACCAATTTCACTTGAAAAATATTCAATAACAACCATGGAAGATTCATATTCATCCTTAAGGAGAATGAAACTACAACCATAATCTATTTCAATAGCCAAATATAAATTATTATCACCATTGCTATTAAAAATATAACTCGAAAGTAAATAAATGTGGCTTATACCTTCATATATGTTGCCCTCTTGTACAACTGGTTTAATTGGAGCTTTGTACTTCTTGGATCTCTTCTTCTTCTTCTTCTTTTTGCTGTTCTTCTCAAGCTCTTCATCACTACTGCTGCAACTTTTTCCAAACAACATATGAAATCTGTCCTAAACCTCCTTGGTATATTTTAAATATCCAACCTTTTATAAGTCTAGATTATGGAGATTTTTTAGAATAATTCACATTGCTTGAGAATTTTGCTTCATTTCTTCGGATGGATGATCTGATAATCACCCTATGAGTGCCATCAGTTAAAGATTTATTAAACCAAAGGTATTACAAACTCATGTGCTGGTGTGTGTGTTCTGTGTTATTGAAAATACGGATCGATCAGATTGCCAATACGTAGAAAATAAGTGGAAAGACAACATAGAAACATAGTAAGCAACACAAAGACACAAACAATTTTTAATAAGGAGTTCACACTATTCTCCAGGGCTACGTCTCCGGTCTAGCTTCAGTGGTGGCCTTGTTTTATTGTGTCTTACAACGAAGAAATTACAATACAGAGATTCAATATGAGTTCTCTTGAAGCAGATTTTGCTTGGCAGGGTGGTTCTTGGATTCCCCAAGCCACTCGGAGTTCACATACTCTTTTTATTCCTACGAGCTCTGTGACCCTTGGTCTATAGTGGAAAGAGCCAAATGTGATGCTCAGTCCGGACAGATTCCTCTATGGGAAGGCTTGAATCTTCAATCTCTCTGGTGCTCGACACTGCCTGTGGTCAGCTCGGCCTTCTGTCTCCTCTGCTTGGCTTTACTATTCTCTGTGTTTAGTCCCCCTCTCAGGGTTCATTGTTCACTGTTCACTGTCTCTCTTGGTCACTTGGACTCCTCTCCATTTGGGTTCCCAATCAACTCTTCTTTATTCGACTGTCTCTATTCATGGCTTTAGCCAATCGAACCCTATGCCCGTTCGGTTCCTCTTCCGCCTGTGCTGATTCTCCTTCCGTAGATGTGCTTGGATTACCCTGTTTGGCGTCAGCATGAACGCCCAGGAAGTGGCCACGTGTCCCCATCTAATTGGTGCCAGCATGCTTTGTCGGTTTGTTTCTTCAGTTACATCGTGGATGCGTTCCTCCTCCACCGTGGTGGTCAAATGGACTCCAAATCCTTTAGAATGTGGCTTAATTCCCTGCTGATTCCGCTTCTTTCCATCGGGCGCAATCTCAGCCATCCGATATGGGCTCCTCAAGATCCGACGTCATATGCACGTTGAGCGCGGTTGACTTGCTCGACCGATAACGTGCGATCAATGGAGGTTTTTCTCTCTCCTCCGCTGCCACGCGTCAATCGGTGTATGGGTTGCTCCGCTCCTATCCAAAACCTCTTACCGTTCAAGGGCACCCCGATCAAAACCGCTGGTTTCCAGGGCACGAGTCCCACCTTTGTACTTTAGCGCTTTTACCTTCTTCTTCCCGCGGTCCTTTGGTTCCCCCACGCGACCGGGTGCTCGGGCTTTCCCATTTTGGCCCTGTTCGCCCAACGATGCGCGCGCTAATCACGCATAAAAAATCACCTCCTTTTCCTGATCCGGGGCTCCCAGGGGCTACTTTGGCTGCCTGTGCGGTCTCCATAGGCCTCGATCAGAGCGCTTTGACCGAGGTCCTCGTCGTTCCACGTTGGCTGCCATGGCCACTGGTTCTAGGTGTTTTTGATGCTGTTTTGGATTTCATTAGAGATTTGTTCGACCTGATTCAGTCATGGTTCTTGACAGTCTTTCTATGGATTCGATTCGAATCATGGCCTTCCTACTGAAAAAGCTTTTGGACCACCAAAAGTTTGTTTTCTTCAAGCATCGAATAAGTGAGGAAATTATTGTCTCACGTACCCAATCTCAATCCACTTCGCGCTGCTCAGATTCGAACCTTTAAGCCTAGTCCTGAGGTATTCCACCTGTCCACTGCACGTCGTCCTTACCTTCCTGTCCAACACTGTGTCTTCCCGTAACTCATTAAGATATTCAGGTAGCAGGTCATCAACAAAAGGTAATTGACTCTGCTCTTCAGGGTCCTCAATCATTGAAGGTTCAAACAACCTCAAGCAATCTGCATTCACGACTGAGTAGATGTGCATGTAAGCTGGTAGATCAAGGTGAAAAGCATTTTCACTAATCTTCTCAAGTATCCTGAAGGGTCCATACCTGATAGGTTTTAGCTTTTTACCTTTACCTTGCATCCTGTCCTTGCTGATATATAGCCAAACTTGGTCTCCAACCTGAAAACTATGCTCCATCCGATGCTTATCATGCCTAGCCTTGTACTTGGCCTGGCTCTTTTCCAGCATTTCCTGCACTGTCTGGTGGACTTCCTGGATCTGTTCAATGAACCTAGTTTCCTTGTCCACATCACTGTGTTCATCAACCATGGTATCTTTACCAAAGACAAAATCCAAAGGAGACCTTGGTATGAAACCTAAACAGGTCTCAAAAGGAGATCTCTGTGTAGAAGAGTGTTTGGCTCTATTGTAAGCATGCTACACATAACAAAAGTGTTCATCCCAAAGCTTAGGGTGTTTGCTGCAATATCCTCTTAGTAACTGGATCACCGTCCTGTTAACTACTTCTGTCTGGCCATCTGTTTGTGGATGAAAAGCTGTGCTTTTCTTTAATGTGGTGTCCATTAGTTTCCACAGACTTGACCAAAACTTCCCTACAAATCGAAAGTCTCGATCAGATACAATAGAAGTGGGCAATCCAAAATGAACCATACATGTTCAAAGAACAATTTTGCAGTTTGTTCAGCTGTAATCTGTTTACTACAGGGTATCAAAATACACATTTTTCTGAACCTATCCACAACAACATATAGATAATCATGACCTTTCTTAGATTTAGGCAGTCCTCCAATAAAATCCATCGAAATGCTTTCCCAAGGGTGAGCAGGAACTTGCAATGGAATGTACAAGCCTAGTTTTCTGTTGCTGGGCTTGCTTTTAGCACACATAGCACACCCCTTTACATATCTAGAAACTGTTTCACTCATTTTCGGCCAATAGTAGAACCTTTGCAGCTATGCAACTGTTTTACTTACCCCAAAGTGACTTGATATCAGAGAAGTGTGGGCTTCCCTAATTATGTTTGCTCTCTCAGTTTGTGGAATGCAGAGTTTCCCACAATGATATTAGAGTCGGTCCTTCACATGATAGTCCAATTCTTCTACTCTTTTGCCTTGACTCAAAATTGCATATACATCCTTAAAGTCCATGTCCTGAGCATACTGTTCTATGTGGCTTTCATGCAGCACAGAATTATGCTTGAGTATGGTAGATGCATTTATAATTGGTCTAGATAACATGTCTGCAACCTTGTTATGTATGCCCTTTTTATATCTGATGAGTAAATGAAACTGTTGTAGAAAACCCATCTATCTATAATATCTTGATTGTTGCAACTTAGTTTGGGAGTGTAGATATTGAAGTGGCTGATGATCAGTATGTATTACTGTTTCTTTGGCCATTAAGTAAAGTTTGCACTTTTTCACACTCTGAACTAATGCATACAATTCTTTATCATATGTAGGATAGTTAACTACTGCAGGATTAAAAGTATCAGAATGATAACATATGGGTTTACCGTGTTGTGTCAACACTGCTTCCACGGCATAGTCACTGGCATCAGTTTGGATCTCACATGGTCTTTGTAGATCTGGCAGTGCTAGTACAGGTGCTGTACTAATTTTTTCTTTCAAGGTGTCGAACGCTTTCTGTTGTTTGCCTCCCCACTGAAACACCTTGTTCAATCCTGTCAAAGCATGTAAGGGAGCTGCAATTGAGGAAAAATTGGAAATGAACTTCCTCCAATATTGTGCTGCTCCTAAGAAGCTTCACACTTCTGTAGCAGACTTGGGTTTAGGCTAGTTTACAGTGACTGCCACTTTAGAGGGATCTATTTTCAATTCACCTCCCCTTACTATGTGACCCAAATAATTTAGAGAGGTTTTGCCAAATTCACATTTGGAGAGTTTAACATAAAGTTTTTCTCTTTTCAAAACATCTAATGTCTGCTTAACATGCTTTAAATGTTCTTCCCGCGTTTTACTAAAAATCAGAATGTCATCCAGATATACAATAACAAAATCATCAAGAAAAGGTCTGAGTACATCGTTCATTAATCTCATGAAAGTAGCAGGAGCATTAGTTAGGCCAAAAGGCATAACCGGCCATTCATACAATCCCTGCTTTATTTTGAAAGCAGTGTTCCATGCATCTTGCTCTGCAACTCTGACCTGATGGTATCCACTGTGCAAATCCAGCTTGGTGAAATAAACAACTTCCTTCAATTGATCTAAAAGATCATCTATGCGAGGAAGAGGATAACGATTTTTTATTGTTATCTTATTCAGTGCTCGGTATTCAATGCACATTCTCCATGAGCCATCTTTCTTTCTCACCAAAACGATTGGTGACCCACATGGTGATGTTCTAAGCCTGATGAATCCTTTCTCGAGCAACTCATGCACCTGATTCTTGATTTCAGCATTCTCTAAAGCAGATAACCTGTACATCCCAATGTTAGGCAAAGGAACATCTTACTACAAAACAATATCATGTACTATTCCCTTTTTGGGTGGCAAACCTTGAGGTTCTTGAAACAAGACATCATACTTTGAAACAATCCTTTCTATATAAGCTTGCTGATCAGATTTATAGCCCTCAAATGCATTGGTTTTATTAGGTTTCTTTTCCTTTACAACCATTAGTAAGAACTATTTGCAGGAATTTATCATTATTTTCATCTGTCCTGAGTTTATGAGGGTATAATTATTCTTGAGCTTGTGAGCTCTTACAAAGTATTCGATTCCTCGTTTAACAAGTAGATACTTGTTCTCGGCTCTATAGAAAATAGTATTTCTATCATACAAGTAAGGACTTCCTAAAGCAATTCCACATATATCCAAAGGAATTAAATCTAACTCAACCTCATCTATAAATGCTGACCCAGAAGAAAACTTGAGTTTGCACTGTCTAGTCACTTGTAGTTGTGCTTTATCATTCAACCATCCTAATGGGTATGGTTTCTTATGAGGTGTAGTTGTTAATCCCAATTTCTTTACAATTGCTTCAGAAATTAGATTCAGTTGTGAGCCACTATCAAACAAAGTATCGATCTCTTGATTTTTGGAAAGAAATCGAAAATGGAAAAGCTCATGTCTTTTTCTCTCATGTTCTTCATCAAAAACAGATTGAGCAGAATTGCTAGTAGATGCTGCAGAATTCTTACCTTTTATACCTGTGGCTACAATGATTGTTTCATCTCCCGAGTCTGACCCCAAATCTTTCTGAATAACTACAGTAGTCTTCTTCTTCTTGCCCTCAGAATTTTTAGGTCTCAGCTCTCGATGCAAAATCCAACAATGCTCGTCATCACGACCCTCCTTTTTACAGTGAGTGCATGAAGCTTTGCCCTTTTTTGTAGTGTTATCCTTCCTTGCTTTCCACTTCTTCTTTCTTTTCTCCTTGCTCTTGCTTACAGTGGGTTGGGATGGTCCCCCAACTTCTGGATTTCCATTCTTTCCTCTAGCTTCTAGATGAGTAGCTTGTATAGATACCTCATCTATACTATTGGGATTAAACATGAGGATGGTATGCCTCATGTAGCTGTGTAGACCACCAATGTACTTCAAAAGAGTTTCTGGCGAGTCTAATGAGATACCCAACATCAATGCTCTCTTTCTGAACTCTTGAGTATACCCTTGCACACTTTTCCATTTCAACTACCGAAGAGTTTGCCAACTCATCATGTCTTGTTGCATGTAGGCCAGTGGATAGAACTGTTTTTTTATTGCAACAACAAATTCACTCCAGACAGAGATGGTCTTACCATGCTTCTTCATATCAGCTTGGGTTCTGCCTTCCCACCAAACCAAGGCAGTGCCTCCTAGGCGTAGGCTTGCCAGCTGAATCTTACTCTTGTCCCAGTCTATGTTCTGTACTCTGCAATACACATCAATTTGTCTAATCCAATTGTCAAACTTTTCAGCATTCAGTTCTCCATCATATATAGGCAAATCAAATTTAACATCTAGTTTAATCAAAGATGCTTTCTTATTATGCACAGGGCTATTAGGAGGTGTAGGGAAGCTTTCTTCTTTTCCCTTTCCTTTTAATTGGTCATGGGAATGAGATTCATCTTCTTCTTTATATTGTTTAAAGCCCGATGAATCTTCATCCTTATGCTTTCTAAAGTCCCTATACATTTCTTCTACCATAGAATTTATAGCTAGGAAACTTTCTATGAATTGAGGATCTGGCCCTATAGAACCCTCCTCTGACATTGTCTTCCGAGAATAGACTCTCCCAATTTCAGAATTAGTTTCCACCAACTCTCCTCTCCTAATTTGAGCTTTGATCTAGTGAGAATTCACAGCGAAACCAACACAAGCTTGTCTAACCTTACAGCCTACAGCTTTGATACCACTTGATCTGATAATCACCCTATGAGTGCCATCAGTTAAAGATTTATTAAACCAAAGGTATTACAGACTCATGTGTTGGTGTGTGTTTTCTGTGTTATTGAAACAACGGATTGATCAGATTTCCAATACACAGAAAATAAGTGGAAAGACAACAAAGAAATAGAGTAAGAAACACAAAGACGCAAATAGTTTTTAATAAGGAGTTCACCCTATTCTCCAGGGCTACATCTCTGGTCCAGCTTCAGTGGTGGCCTTGTTTATTGTGTCTTACAGCAGAGAAATTACAATACAGGGACTCAATATGAGTTCTCCTGAAGTAGATTTTGCTTGGTAGGGTGGTTCTTGGATTCCCCAAGCCACTCGGAGTTCACATACTCTTTTGCTTCCTACCAGCTCTGTGACCTTTGGTATACAGTGGAAAGAGCCAAATGTGATGCTCAGTCCGGATAGATTCTTCTATGGGAAGGCTTGAATCTTCAAGCTCTCTGGTGCTCGACGCTGCCTGTGGTCAGCTCGGCCCTCTGTCTCCTCTGCTTGGCTTTACTATTCTCTATGTTCAGTCCCCCTCTTAGGGTTCACTGTTCACTGCCTCTCTTGGTCACTTGGACTCCTCTCAATTCGGGTTTCCCCTCCTCTCTTCTCTATTCGACTATCTATGTTCATGGCTTTAGCCATTCGGTCCCTATGTCTGTTCGGTTCCTCTTCCGCCTGCGTCGATTCTCCTCCCGCAGCTATGCTTGGAGTTCCTTGTTCGGTGTTAGCATGAACACTCGGGAAGTGGCCATGTGTCCCCATCTAACTGGTGCCATCATGCTTCATCAGTTCGTTTCTTCGGTTATGTCATGGATACATTCTTTCTCCACTGTTCCGGTCAAACAGATTCCAAATCCCTTTAGAATGCAGCTTAATTCCCTGTCAATTCCGCTTCTTTCTATCGGGCGCAACCTTAGCCGTCCGATCTGGGCTCCTCAAGATCTGACATCATACACATGTCAAGCATGGTTGACTTGCTTGAACGATAATGCCGATCAATGGAAGTTTTCTCTCTCCTCCGCCGCCACACGTCGATCAGTGTATGGGATCGCTCCACTCCTGTCCAAAACCTCTTATCGTTCAAGGGCGCCCCGATCAAAACCATCGGTTTCCAAGGCGCGGGTCCTGCCTTTGTACTTTAGCGCTTTTACCTTTTTCCACCTGTGGTCCTCTGGTTCCCCCATGCGATCGGGTGCTCGGGCTTTCCCATCTTGGCCCTTTCCTAGTGCTAATCGCGGATTGAAAATCACCTCCTTCTCCTAATATGGGGCTCCTAGGGGCTACTTTGGTTGCCTGTGTGGTCTCCATGGGCCTCAGTCAATGCGCTTTGACCGAGGTCCTCGTCATTCCATGTCGGCTGCCATGGCCACTAGTTCCAGGTGTTTTTGATGTTGTTTTGGATTTCATTAGAGATTTGTTCGACCTGATTCAGTCATGGTTCTTGACAATCTTTCTATGGATCCGATTCGAATCACTGGATCCCTCCGATCAAATCGCTCCATCAGTCTCCTGGTAAACTCGGCATATGTCATCACTGTGGAGTGCCCTAGTGTAACCATCCCATAAAACCACCAATCCTGGGCCTCACCATCCAAATGTAATGTTGCCATCTTGATGGCCTCTGCCTCCGACATCTGGTTAAGTTAGAAATAAATGTCCAGCTTCTCCACCCAAGACTTTGTTGAACTGTTTGATGAGCCATCAAACGTAGGCAAGTGGAATCTGCTCGCTGCACGGTGGGTGTCACCATCATGGTAATGCCGGTACCCTCTGTGATTATCACGGGATCTGCTATCCCGGAGGAGCTGAACAAAATCTCTGAATGAGAGGGCTTCCCTGAACTCCTGCCCATAGGCCTGGTACTCTGCAAAATAATCGCCCATGTGTCCGGGCTCTGCCTCCTGCTGGGTTGCGGCCCCCGTGTCTGGTCCTAAGAAGGTGGGCATGGTAGAGCTTGTAGGGGCATGTGAGGCCCCCTGCTGCGTAGTATCACGTTGCTCTGGCAAGTGATGGGATGCACCTGATCCCTCACCGATCTGAAAAACTCGTAGGCTCTCCCACTGTTTGGCCTCTACTACCATGAATCTCTGCCCCATCACCTCAATCTGCCTCGATAGATCCTGCACTGATTTGAGGAACATATCCGCAAATCTCTTCCCGTCCTCATCTGCCATCTGCTCTGGGTCCACTACTGGCTCTCTCTGTTCTGCATCTACCACAGGTTCCTCTTGTTCTGCGTCTACCACAGGAACACAATCTCCCTCTCCATAGGTATTCTCCAACCTATGCCCAGTGTCTTTGTATCTCTAACCTCTGTAACAGATATAGGGTTTTTCCCCCGGTGTCATAGATTGCTAGCTCCACAAGCTAAGCCAGATCTATGCTCTGATACCACTATAATATCCCTAACCCGGAATATCCCTCAAATCCCAGCAAAAACTCCTACCAAATATGTGCAAATGATATAATAACCCAGAAGTGATAAAATAACAGTGGAATAGCATATAATAATGTAAACTGGAAATATAAGCAGATACACAAGAAATGCAGCGAGAAATGCTAAGCCATTTTATTATACTGAGCAATAAATGAGTACAAGAGGTGATTAGACAGATGGCACCTCGACTTTCACAACACAAGTGAAGAAATACTCTCAGAATGACAAGAATGGCCTCTCTCGGTGGATGCTCATGTTGTGTTGTTGTTGTTGTTACTAGAAAACAGATGATGGTTTGGGGCTACTCCCCTCCTCATAAAAAGTTGAAACTCTGGATTCGGGCTCTACTCAAGAAACCCAGAAAAACCCAGAAAGCTTTCTTGGAATAGCCTCACACTGATCTGCATCCCAACTACTGGGAAACTGTCGTGCTACTGCTGCTGCTGGAAATCGAATGAGGATCTGGGGTTGTTCCCCTCCTCAGAAAAGGCTAAAACTCTGGAATCTAACTCTACTCGAAAAACCCAAAAAAACCCAGAAAGATTTTCTGAAATGGCCGACCCCCGGAAATCACCCCCTTTGGGTTCTGCGCAATTCCTCAAAGACGCTGATGAAAGTGCTGCTGAAATGCTGATGGAACTGCTGCTAAAATGCTGATGAATCTACTGTTGGAATGCCAATTGAAATACCTTGCTCGAGCAGGCACTTGAAGTCCCCCGGGGCTAAGGGTGAGATCTCTGAACGGAGACACTCAATGCACTAAACAATGTTGCAGACTAGCTAAACAGCCAATGTGCTCTAAGTCGAAATGACTATCACAGATGCTCATAACCAGAATGATCCAAAATGAGGGGGCTCCTCTCTATTTTATAGCCTCTACCTCTCACAATCCCTAAGCTCACCTCCTCCTGCGTGATTCCCCTCTTGCCATGTGTTCTTCCCTCCTGCGCAGTCCCTCCATGTGTCTGCGTGGGCCCCATTTCTGCGTCCCCCTTTGGCCCCCTTAGCTCCTCCTTAAGTCACAACATTGTGCTACTAGGAAGTGACTTTTTATTCTTAAAGTGAGTTATGCCCCATGTCCTCACTTTTTTTATTTATAAATAACTATAGAAGGCAAAATTTGGGCAAAATCGAATATTCCAATTAGCCATGGCTAATTAGGAATATTACATCACACAACATTTTACCTTCTGCAAAAAAACTTCAAAAATGGGTGGCCAACTCTCAATCCTGTACTTCAATACTTATCCATGCTTTCACTACCCTTGGCTTTTTACCTCAAGCTCATTTCGAGTGATTAGTCACCTTCTTGAGGCGTTTGTAGCACTTGAAAGCCCGATACTTCCATACTTTCACTTGATGTTTCTGCTTCTTAACTTTTGTGAGCAGCTCTACCTCTCCTTGCTTTTGCCAATTTTTCTCCTTTATGACCTGGTTCAAAGCCTCTAAGTCATGAACTTGTTGCTCTAATTCCACTATTCGGTTGTTGAGGTAGAGGGTAGAGGGCTTCGTGCTCAGATCCTCTAGTGTAAATACCTTCTCTGCAACAGACTCAAAGGAAGTCCCGTCATTTTCGAGACTAAGGTCATCCAGCATTTGCATTATGACATCGCCAAAAGTTTCTGCACCCAGGGTTTCCTTATCATCGAAGGTTTTGGTGCCCTCCATAACCTCCATGCCAAGGGTTTCAGTAACTTACTCACTTAACTCCACAGGGTTTTTAATGCCCTGTTCTTCTAATTCTTCAGGGGATTCAGTACTATATTCATTTAACCCAACAGGGGCTTCAGTACCCTGTTCATCAAAAACATTGAGGGTTTCGATGTCCTGTTCATCGAAATTGTCAAGGGTCTCCATGTGTTGTGTCTCATCATCCTCATGACCCTTTACCTTAACTTCTCCTGCATTGGGTGTCATCTTCTTCTTTCTTAATCTGTGAACAAGGGTAGAAAACAATATGTCGTCTTCCTTTTCCATGTTTTCTTCGTTTATCACGATGTGGGCCACTGCATCTGCAAGAACTAAAAGGTTATGGTCTTTAGGCAAAACCTGAGGTGATTCATCAATCACAATCGGAGAGCTTGAGCGATACTGATTCGTCCCTAGAGAGATAGTCTTCTTCCTTGTCGAGATTCTGATTTTTATTTTATTTGCCAAGGGCGAAGTGCCTTCGACAGGCTTCTTTTCTGCTTGCACCGGCGTGTACCCTTTTTCTTGGCAGAGGACAGTGTCTCTGCCTTCCTTTTCTTGCTTGTACTTGTGCTAGCAGACTTCTCTACACTCCTCACCCAAAACTCCTTCAAGAATGCCTTCCAGGTCACCCCCTTCTCTTCCATCACTTTCTTGAAGAGGATTGTGATAAGCCCATGATGATATAGCTTATGTTAGATTTTAGGCTTATGTTAGATAATCTTTCATTCATTTTCTATCTTTCTGATTTGTCCTGATGATGGACCCCCTTTGGGGTTTGAAACGTCGACACAATGAGCAAAAAACTGTGGACAATCCAGATCATACCACTGCAAAAAACTTCCATAGAAGCCTAAAATCTAACATTACTTCCCTGTACGGAGGGGAAACATGGAAGGAGATCTGTCTTCTCGAAATCCTTAGGATAAAAATTGAGAGGAGAACGGATGACCTCAAGAATAATATTTCATTCATTTTCTATCTTTCTGATTTGTCCTGATGATGGACCCCCTTTGGGGTTTGAAACATCGACACAATGAGCAAAAAACTATGGACAATCCTGATATAGCTTATATGCAACTTGGCTTGTGTTCCCACTATACACACCTTTCACCATTTTCTCGAGACTTCGGAGCAGGTAGTAAGGAAAATTAGTAAGTTTCCTCAACTCAAAGTGCAACAACAACCTAATGTGGTACACGAACGCTAATGTGTAACGTCCCTCACAGGTCAAAAATTTATGTAGTGTGAACAGGAGGTCTCGCCATTTTCCAAGCATGGCGTTCTGCGAAAGCCCATTCTTCCAGTTAACTTTGAGCTTTCTGTCACTCACAAACCGACGCCATCGTTTCTTTTCAAGCCTCTCCTTTTTGAACCACTGCTCCCCTGTAGTCGGCAAGCCTGTAGCTCATGCAATGGACTCCTCCATGATTTGGAATTCTAATGAGTTGACCCTAGCTCAGACTCCAAACATCTTCGCAAACTCCAGCACCACGGCCATATCGAAACCATCGAGCTTCTACAAAAATGGAAAGAATCTAGATTTTTGCAATAGTTCAAGACTGTTCTGATATTCCGTAGTTTGTTCTATCTCCTTCAAGGACGATAACTCATTCCTTATGGGTGCCATGTTCAAATTTTCCACAATTCCCTATCACAACCTCAAAAGGATTTTAGTGAGCGATACCAATGGTTGCTGAGAATTTTATACCAGAGGTCCATCCATCCTTCGTCTTTTCAGTCCCATCCAACCGATCATGTTTAATGATAAAAGAAAGACTCCTCAGTTCAGATGCAGATACATATCATCCTGCTATGGGTGAGAAATAATGATTGGATGTGGTGAAGGCTTGTGCGGCAGCGGTGTAACAGTCATAATGATCGGGTTAGGAGGTAAGAAAATTATGAACAAGTAATGCGAGATTGTTTCAAAGGGAGTGAGTTATGAGTTTTCAGACAACTTGTACTATCCCACGGTCTACCTCGTAATTCAATTAAGACATATTTCAATACCCATTAAAAAAAATAGATTTCAGTTTCCAATATATCTTGTACTTTAAAATTTTTCCTAAGTCAGTAAATGATCAAACAAAGTATCAATTAAAATATATAATGTTATTATCTATCAGTGCAAGAATCACTCATGTGCAGAGTAATAAAATTCCATAAACATTATTCATAAGACGCTCTTGTACTATGTGAAATTTGTTTTACACTTGCTTCAACAGTCGGTCGCGCTCCTGCATTGATCCTGCTTCCATTGCATCGTGCTTGCACTGACTGTTTGCACTGTGCATCTTGCACCAAGGATTTTACCAAAATAAGAATTCTAATAGAACACAATTCTGTAGCTAGAAAAAAAAATTGCCTCAATCTACAAGAAAAGTTTTATTCGCCATCCTTTGGTGTTTCTTGAGCACGCCTTCTGGATTAACTGCATAAAATTCTGCAATCAATTTATGAGGGTGTAAAGAAGTAGGAAAGGGGTGATTTTCAGAATGGAAGGAACATTACTGCAGGGATTCCAAGAACAATATCACCAACGGGGATAAACAACAATGGGATGTGGAAAAAAATTAGGGGAAACAGAGGGATTTTACGAGATCGAGTAAGGGTAGTTTTCTTAGAAGAAAGAGTAGGGTAATTCATTGGGGATTTAGAAAAATAAAAATAGTGGGAATTATGAAACGGGAAAATAGAAGAAAGGCAAAATTTTATCTTCAAGGTCTACCTGCACTGGTGCTGGAAAAAGTAATTGCAGCGGGAATTAAGCGTTTATTTGGACAAAAAATTTCCATGCTAGTTACCCCAAACTTGGGTAAGGGTTGGGTTCCTTGAACTTGCTTCTTCTTAGTGGCGGCCATCATATCTAAAAATCAAGTAACATTCCCCTTTTATTGAAATTTTGATCTTCCTGCCAGCATGCTGGTTTTCAGGTTAATCCTTCTGCAATCATGTCAGTCAACTGATTTTCATTATTACAGGAAAAAAATTCATCTTTTCTTTCCCTTTTCTTATATATATATATATATATATATATTGAGGAAAAGAAAGAATCAAATCTTCAAAAAGTTGGCGATACCACCTACCAAATCCTTTTCAGATTGATGTTGAACTTGCTCCATAAAATCTCCTTTAGTAAGGGGTTGAAAATATACCTTCAATCTATGCCCATTTACCAAGAACACAAAATTTCATCCATCAATAGTTTTGATCTCTACCGCTCCATTTTTAAACACTTTGACCAGCTCATAGGGTCCCATCCAGAGTGTATGGATGTTATGAACCAGATCAAGAAAAGATAGAAAAGATAGATCAACGCCTTAGATTTTAGCCTCTTCGAGGGGGCAACCTCCTTTACATTACATAAATGAACAATTCTTGGATGATTCAAATAAAAAGACCTCCTCTCTATATATAGGAGTCTAAGGGGTCATAACATAATCAGAGCCTACATAACAATAATAATGTAAGGGCACAATAGTAATAATAGTGGGCTTCTATGGGGCACAATAGTAACAATATGGGCACAATAGGGGCACAACAATATTAGTAAGGGGTACAAATACAATAGTAATGGGGTAATCACTAGTATTATGGGGACCTGTCATGCGGAAAGAGTTATTTTTGCTGACAAAAATAACCTCCCTAGGAGTCTAAGACTCTCTAGTGACAAACAAGACAATTAAGAGCAATCCTTCTCTAAACATACATTATTCTATGAGAAACCAAGTGTTTTTCGATCCTACCTCAAGTCCAACGCTTGTTGCAGTAGTCCAGCCTCGTCGATCCAGATGAGCTCCTCCTTCACTTTGAAAACTGCATACACTAACAATCAAACGATTACATAACACCTAAATATTCCATAAAACAAAGCATATTCAACATATAGACCAAGGAGTATATGAAACAATTAATTAACAACAAATCATTGAGAAGAATGGACTTATTTGTATCAAGGAAACAAAAAAGAAACCATTACAACCTGAGCCTTGGTGTTGTGCAAGTTCCTCCCAGGGTCCAGCAAGATTTTCCTCTACTTTG
>APFE031566833.1:108183-140335 GCA_000404065.3 Pinus taeda | reverse complement strand
AAAGGAGGTTGCCCCCTCGAAGAGGCTGAATTCTAAGGCGTGGATCTATCTTTTCTATCTTTTCTTGAGCTGGTTTCATAACATTTGGTATCAGAGCCAGGTTACACGTTATAGGATAAATGCCCCATTAAGGTAATGGGTGAATCGTAAAGACTCAGTGAGAAGGTCTCATGAAGGAGGGAAAGAAAATTTTAACCTCATTGCAAGGAAAATACACTTCTAGTTGAAAGATTTTGACAATCTCAGGTTGGAATCAAATGTCAATGGAAAATATAGGAGCAATGTTCCCCATGCTTCCCTTAGAAAAAACTTTGTTCACCAAAATAGGCATTTGAAGTGGATGAGTTGGTGCACGAGAAACAAAGGTATCTAAACACGATGAAATCTCTCCAAGACTCGAGAGAAATGAGGAACAATGATGAGTGTCATTCTAAGGAGTTTCTTAAATAGACATAACCTCAGTGATACTCTCATCTATTGGAAATGTCTCATTCAAGGGATATGGAGCATCCCAAGAACCAAGTCAAGGGGATTGTGAATATGCATCTAGATGCATAATAAGAGTAGAATGACTTTCAGAAGTGTCCAACTAAGCCAAAATGATAGCTTGATAGGCTTGTTCTGCTGGGTTGAGCGACACGACATCGCCAAAAGAATCAACTTCATCGAGATGAGGAATGGCCCAAGCACCATGTGAAGTGGAGATCATGTTGATAAAAGCGACGTTTGGAGGTGGGAGGGAAAAATTTCCCATAAGAGTAAAGTCTTTAAAAATACATGCTCCAACATTCTCATAAGGGATGTCATTATTTACCACATATGGAACATTTCCATTCGAAGATCTAGAAGAGAAAAAGGCTAACTGATCAACGGTGACTATTTCCCCTCATTAATAAAATGGAGCACATGGAACAACATAGAAACCATGCGAAACATAGCATGGGTCCAACTATGACCAAATAGAAGGTTATAATTCAATTGTCATCAATGACTTCTACTTCTAAGCTAACGGTTTTCCCTTCCAATGTTATGGGCAAGTTTGTGAGAATACCATATGGACGAGATCCTCTACCATCGAACACTTCTAAGGTGTTAGGAGATTAGTTGAGAGGCAGAGAGCCAATAGCTTTCCAGCATGAGGCAAACATGATGTAGGTGGAAGCACCCTCATCAACAACCATATGGTGAATCATCATTCCTTTGATAATGACTTGGATTAAAAAGACAAGTTGATGTGGAAGACGGGGAACATCATTTTCCATGTCAAAGGTAATCAGACTCAAATAAGTAGGGTCAATTACTCCTATAGCAGATAGTAATGCTTTCTGCTGAAATGGATGACTCTAGAGAACTTCCAAGGTGGAAATCGCTAAAGGTACTTGAGCTAAATCTTCGACATATTGTATTTCTAGGCAGCTCGCACTTTCAAATTGTATGATGATTTCCAAAGGACACCATTAGGAGGTGGTCGGATAACAGAGTCATTACTAGGTCTCTCAATATGAAGAAGACCAAAACTTTTTGGAGTAGAAGTGGAAGGTGTATTAGTAACTTCTTTCTCCAAAACTTATTTGGGGAGGAGTTGATAATCTTTTGACTGAGTGGAAACATAAATAGGTGTCATTCCACTCATATAAACCTGAGAACCCGAAGATCTAGAAGATTGCGGTTGCTCTACCAATTAGGTTTTCTGTGATGGAAATTTTTCTTTTAGTACAATCGGTGTCCCTTGGTTTCCTTTTAACAAATGACTAACTTTAGCACGACGAGGAAATTCCTTGGTATAGTGATCTTCCTCACAAATGAGATACGGATATTTGGGCTTACATTTAGATTCATCATCAGCAGATGGTTCAGAGGATCCTCTTTCGAGCTATCAGATTTGGGTTTTCCTTTACCCTTTTTTTACATTTTGAGGTTTTTTTTGTCGCGGTAGATTGAACAACATTAAACTCAGAAGTTTTACCAAGGTTTTGAGAGGGATTCAAAGGAAAATTGGATGTATTAGTTGAAACAAATTTCTTCTTTGAGGAAGCAAAATAATATTTACTAGATGTTTGAGTCGCTGACCCAGCAATACCATCGAAGAGCAATGCATCTGGAGGTTTGGACGATGTAGGATATGTACACGGTCTTATAGCATCATGCAAGAGATCATATAATGTGCTAGATTGGGAATATACCAAATCTATATACTAGGTATAGGTAATGGCTTGATCTTCAGTCACACAAACACCCATAGCTATGTCCTTGGAAATTTTATCAATGAATTATTTGGTAAACAATTCATTTAAAATCTCATGAGGCATATCGAACTTGATAAGGTGACGTCAATGTCTCCATTCATGAATATGATTGGAGATGTGGGTTGCAGTATTCTGTTTCAAGGATGTAATGAGATGGGTACCAGTTTCATATCGAACTGGTAGATGGAAGTAAGTAAGGAAGGACATTTCCAAAAAGTTGAAGCCTTAGTAGGCACCTCTAGGTAACTTGATCCATTTTGCGACAACACCTACCAAGGTTCGTTGGAAAAGATGTAGACAGATGGAGTCATCAATCCAAGAATTGGTTGAACACCATAAATGGTAAGTCATAACATGGGGCTGGGGGTATTCTCCAGACTTTCCTTAAAATTTTAGATAATCGCCAGGAATCTTAGTAGGAATCAGAGGCCAATACGACAAATGGAGTATTGGGTCATTTGTGAGCCTTGACACATCTGATAGTTCCAACGTTTCTAAAAATGGAATTTGTGGATTAAAAGGCATGGGGGGCCTTTAATGAGGCCCATCTTATGGATTCCAACCTTGTTGGTATTGATTCTTGATTCTTCCCCTAAAGTGGTGGATGTTAACCATAAGGAGCTCAAAATCACCCCCACTGAGAGGTATTTTGACCATACAAAAGTGGGTTTTGACCAGGATAAGGTCGATACTAAATTGTCATAGGCCGTTGAGAACCATAAGGTGGATAAACATCTTGTGAAGAGTATGGATTATAAGGTTTCTGTTGCAACTGTTGACCCTGTGGTAAAATGTTGACCATGTTGTTGCAGGAGTTGACCTTGTTGTTGTAAGGCTTGGCCTTGTTGGTATAAGCATTGATTTTTTTGCTGTAAGGGATGACCTTGCCACTGTAATATCTATTGATAAATCCCTTTTTTCACATAAGGTCCTTATTTTACATAAGTTTGATGTTGTTGGAAAGTTCCTTATAGAATTTGTTGAGTTCTATGTTGGTACTGATAGGTTCTAGTTTGAAATTGACTAGATGTCCCAAATGATGGATTTGAACCAAACTCCATTTGGGGTCCTAGTTGTTGATGAAAAGGTGGATTTTGAGGATGTTGTGAGCCATACATAGGGTACGATTGTTGGTAGGGTATCTTAGCTGAAAGAGGTTGTTCATACATGATTTGGTCTGATCCAGATGGAATATATGATCCACTAGGATAAGGTACACTGCCGACATTTTGACTAACTCCAGTAGCATGAGTTTTAGAACCACTCACATAAGTTCCTCTTGAAATAGGAGGTACATATGGAGGAGGTGGTTGTTGGCCCCCATGCAGTGGGATAGGTGGTGGAACATATTTTCCACTTAATGGAGGACCTGAGGAACCTATAGGGACATTAACCGTCCCAACTGTAGTTGTTGGTTTTTCTGGAACTAAAGAAACTACAGTTTGTATAGGAATTTGAGAGGCCACACTTGAAACAAATGGATTAGAACTAGGAATGGAGTTTGATGACCAAATAGGATTATGATAAAGTGAAGACGCACTTGGAGTTCCTGAAAACAGTTGAGAAAATTAAGCGTAACCTAGTGGAAACAAAGCTTCACTTCTTTCAGGCAGTGGTGGAGGTGGCATACTTCCCACATATGGAAAGCCTTCAGGTGGAAATTTATATTCAAAATCATCGCCAACACTAGGAGTGTGTGTGGCTAAGACATCGAGAGGAGGATCTCGAGGAGAGGTTGGAAACTCACCTTTCGATGCCATGGGTGGAAATCGTTGGCGAGGGGGAATCTGCGTTGATCATGAAGAAAGCTCCAAAGTTACACTAGGATTTTCACATGGACTATACTATTGTTGAGGAGATATGACCAATGGATCAAAAAGTGGATTCGAAGGGAATAATAAATACCTCTGCGGAGCATCAGGAGTTTCAAGGTCAGATTCCTAAGATGATGAGTCTTGAGGTGGAGGACAAGAAGCAAGGGGTTGAATACTCAAGACAATTCCAAGTCCAAAACATTGGGCTTCAAGTGACTGTGAAATCATAGGATCGACTCCTTGTGATGACCCTTCAGTGTTAGATGATGAAGGGAATATGTAAGGCGAACCCGATGGTTTAGCAACGATGACCTTCTCTCAAAAAACAAAAGGAGGTGGCTGATTTGAGCTTACAATTAAAATTTACTATTAATCAGGAAATGTGAGGCCAAGGATAACTGCATCGGTAAGTCATGTTATCCTGGGTAGTGAAATTTTAAAAATTAAAATAAGCAAATAAATCAAAAAGGGTGTACTAGGCAAGAGGGTTTACCAAGTCTCCGTGAAAAACAATATACACCTTAGCCAAAACCAAGGAATTGATGTACGATGATCGATCTCCCTGAATGTTGTGTTTGGTGTATCACATCTACAAGGTGACTGACTCGATTACCTGTGGCTAAAGGATGTCAACCTAGTGGGGTATCCCAATATATACATGATAGTACGGGGAGAACAATCCTGTGTTAATGTTTTCTAATGCATAACCATTCAATGAGATCATTCCCATATACTTTCCATACTGTAGTGCCTCCGATATACCTGAGAGTACTAGAGAACCTCCAATATACTTCCATACTGGAACAGAATTTCACCCCTGAGATACAATGCAGGTAGCTAATTTCATCTGTTAGGTTAATAGATATTGGAACACGTCGATAGCCTAGACATCTAAATGTTTTTGTTAAGCTCCAAATTCTCCTTAGGTTAATTCAGTAAATTTTAATTTTGTTCTTTGAATTATGTTTAAATTTTATGGCTCAAATGATGTCATCTAAGTCCTAAAATGCAACTATATGAGAAAAGGAAACTTTTCACTTTGATTAATGATATACTAGCAAGGGAAGCGAACTTAACCAATCAATGCAGTAAATAAGAGAATCCATCAAAGAACATGCCTCTACTAACTTTCTTTTCCAAATTCAATATGCAAAAGAAAAAACTAAACTTCAGTTTCACTATCCAATATGCAATCTATCGAAGGAAAAATGATTTTTACTTTACTAAGATGCACTTTATCTAAATAATGTTCTCTTTGATTTCAGATGCTCTAATGCATTTAATCCTCAACTAAAGGAAAAAATCAGATTTTTGATTCAAATGTTTCTAATGCAATCGATGCACCAATCAAAGCAACACCAAATCAAATCCAAATGCACTCAATGAAAATGTCTTTCACTTTTCTCTTTTGAATAGTTAGACAAACGCATTCTTTTCAGTTTGTAAACCAAGCAATGTAATCTATCCTTGATGAATAACAAAGATGAATCTCAAAGGCAAGATGGCTTAAGACAATTGAAAATTAACTTTGTAAAAGACAAAATGAAACTAATGCAAACCGATGTTTTTAATGATTTTAATACATCACCAAATCTAACCAACCACAAACCCAGCGACACTTACGCGTGGCAAGTGACAATTAAATGACTTATAAACCCTAAAATCAATCCAATTTCACTCAAGTACATGAAATTTTAAAAAGACAAGAATTCGCTAATCAAATTAGATAATTAGAGAAAAAATCAATAAATCCAATCACATAGGACAAAGAAAATACCTCAAGGGATCAGACACACTGAATTTTGACAGAGAAGCCGTAAACGTTTTCCAATCTCTAAGATCATCGCGACCGTAATGGCCAAACTAGCATTGAACAAGGGATCAACATCATTGTTTCAAAGAAAAACATGTTGGTAGCACGACTGTTAGCGAAAAAAAGCATTGGGCAAGGAATAAGGCATAAAAAAAATAAATAAAAAAATAAATAAAATAAATAAAAAAAAATCCACAAACACTCCAGACTTAGCACTCTAAGGTAGCAAATACTGATTGCGTAGACCTATACAGACTCAAACTAACTGAGAACTTGATGGTTGGTCAAACTAATCAAGAGATCAGATGAGAAAATTGATTTAAGAGGTTATAGCTTCCCCAGCTGAGTCACCATTTTGTTGTGAAGGTAAACCCCTCTGTGGAGAGAGGTGCTCCCTCCAGCCTAATGAGTGGGTCTAGAAACAAACTAAACAAATTAACATACACTTTCCTAGCTTATATTTAATGAATCCAGAGAGAAGGAGAAACTTACCTCGCTTTGATGGTAATCACTCAATCCTTTGGAGATGATTTTGAATCCTTTTCTTTGAGGCTCGCTTCATACTTGTTCTTCATGTCTGAGTACCTGCAAGAAAGATCAAATAGAAGTATAAGGTACAAGAGCATATATGGCATACATCAAACATAAACTACTTAATAGATCAAGGACTATAAAGCTAAAAGAGTAAACATTTACACAACTATGGAAAGTGAACATCCGATGTATATATGAATAAGTTAAAAATGGAAGCATACAACCTATCCCTTTATGTTAGAGACCTCCTTTTGTTGGATGTCCAAGTCCAAGCAAATACTCTTCCAACACTCCTTCTCCAAGTTATAATGGGTAGCATTTGGGCATAATATCAATATAGGAACGCACACAATCAATGACCAACCATTTGGGGATGAAAGGGAGTTGATTTATAGGAAGGGAGAGGGAGTTAAGGATCCACAAAAGAGGGAGAGAGTTCCACATCTCAAGGGGAAGAACATAATGATAAGATCAAGAGGTCCAAATGGGAGAGCTCGACCATATCAACAAAAACCAATATCCAGCTCATTGTTCTCGAAGTTTCTAGTACATGAGGCTTCTCCTCAAATGGAGAAACCTACCCGAAGAGGTTCAATGTGGGCTTTCATATCAAAATATGTGCTAGTAGTGCTAGGGTAAATCAGAGCAACCTGCCATTAGCACAGGAAGGCAATGGAGAAAAACGTATTGGCCCTAAAAATTAGGGTTTTAGTTAACCTTCTTCAGAATTGACTCAAGATAGTTTTCCTTTGCTTCTATGAGGATGTTTTCTTTTGTATATTATGATGGATTGTTGCATAGTTGTCAATATTTTAGCACTTTGGGACATGGAAGAGGAAGTGAACAAGAGGTGTGACAAAATATTGTGTAACAGTACAATTCTTCCTTTTGGCAACACTATTTTGTTCAAGAGTATATGCAATAATGGTCTCCCTCTTAATACGAGCTTCTCTATAATAGTCTTTGGATTCATTAGTCTCATTTTTGGTCTGATTATCGATCCTCAATATTTTGATCTACTTCCCTATTTGATTCTCGACCAAGGTTTTTAAAGAGAGAAACCATTTGAAAACTTCATCCTTCTTCATTAAGAAATAGATCCATGTTTTGCTAGAGACTTCATCCACAAAAAATACATAGTACAAATATCCACTCAAAGATGTCATGGGAAACATACCTAATAGATCATAATGGACCCATTGAAGTATATCGATGGTTTGAGTTTCACTTGAGAGGAATGTTCCCCTTGTATGTTTTCCAGTTACATAAACCTGACAATATCCTTGATGATCTATGTTGAATTTGGGCATACCTGTGACTATGTTCCTTACATCAAGTAAGGCTTTGTAATGAAGGTGAGAAAATTTTTGGTGCCATAATTTAGATTGAAGAAAAGTATCACAAGTCATTTCTCCCAATTTAATTTCTCCAACGTGATAGATATCTTCAACCCTAAATCCAAATGTAAATTCATGTTTTGATTTCCTCTTCCAAACACCAACCTTCCCATCAATGAATTTCACCTTGAAACCTTTATCTCCCATCGCAGAAATAGAGACTACATTATTTTCCATATCATTACATATAGAACTTCTTGTAAATGAAGGGTTTGATCTTGATTTAAGTGAAGAGTAACACTCCCAATTCCTTTCATGAGATAGGTGGAATTGTCCCCAAGTATAATCTCCATATTCGTCTTATTTTCAATGAATTTTGAGAGTGCCTCTTTGTACCTAGTGAAGTGCCTTAAGGAACCACTATCAGTCAACCAATAGTCCAATGTATTTGGAGGAGCGTTGGTGGTGAGGAAAAAAATAAGATAAAATTATTTTTTCTTTACAACATTCACTTCATACCTGGAGTTTCTTGACTTCTTGGGAGGACTACCATTTCCATTTCAGGTAGCAGGAGCATTCTTCTTTTCTTTGTTGTTGAACATGTTGTTTCTTTGATTGCCATTTCCCTTGTAGTTATTTTTATTGTTGTCATCATCCCTTGGATTATATTTATTGTGAGGAAACTCTCCAGGGAGGTGGCCAAACCTCTTACAATTGAAGCATCTTCCTTTTCTTCCTTCTTTGAATCTCGACTTGAAACCTTGACCTTATCTTCTTGGACCAGAATTGTGCATCCTCTTAGTATGACCGGAGAAGGCAGTAGGATTGTTTCCATTTGAGGGCTTGTGTATTTCCATCATCCTTATTTCTTCCTCAGTGCTTCTAGCTGATAATTCATCAAATCCTAGAACCATATCATTGTTGAGCATGGTAGAATTGAACACATCCCATTCTCTTGTAGGGCCCCCAAGTGCAATAAAAGTGAGCTCCCTGTCACCAACGAATTCTCCAATAGATAGGAGATCATTCTTGATTTTGGTAATCCTCATGAAGTAGTATTGAATGGATTCTCCTCTATCCATCTTGATGTATTTCAAATTGTTCTTGAGAATGAGAACTTGATTTGCATTATTTACATTGAACATCCCAACTAGCTTGTCATACATCTCCTTAGATGTTTCCAAATCATAAATATAGGCAACCAAAGGCTTGTGAATACAATCAAAATAATTTTCTTAGCTTTAACCTCACCTTTCTTGTACTTTGTTAGTGTAGCTACGAATGCATTTGAAGGATTTTCCACTACACTTCCTTTCACATAGTCCATGCCATCATTTTCTTCCAAAGTCAAATCTAGAGACATCTTCCATGCATGATAGTCACATTCGTCCTTAAGCTTGTCCTCAAATTTCAACTAAGATGTATTTGACATTAGGACTAGTTCCAAGTCCTTGTCCAAGGAGAGAAAAATCATTGCTATAATTTCTGTGGTCAAATGTTGAAGTCAACCCTCGTCAAATTGTCCCAAAATCCTAGATATCTTTTTCAATAAATGCAAGCCTCCAGAAAATGATTTTTCCCTCAAAAACGAAGTCAACACTGATCAAAAGAGCTCTAGTCAATGCAAGTCTATTTTATTGAAATTTGGCAAGTAGACAAATCCAAAAATTCGGCCTCCTACCACACATGTGACGTAGAGACAAGTTGCCTCTAAGTTGTATGAACCAATCAAGAGAGGAGAGAGAGAGATATGTGATGAGATGAGTGATGTACAAATGAGGAGAGAAGACACTCATATGTATACACTTTGTTGAGGGTGTAGAGACACATCTATTGGGCTTCATGAGCCTACATTTGACTGAGGCCAACCTTGACAATTGTGCATGAGAGAGAGTAAATTTAAAATTCCACTTCTTCTTGTCATAATGAGATGATATTTATATCAAATTGGAACTCTCAAAAATAGGAATCCAATGCAATAATCATATCCATCATATGAGCTGTCCTACAGTGGAATTTGGCCCTAATTGCCAATTTTAACATAATTTCAATGAAACAAGCAATGGTGTCAAAATCTATCTCAGTGATGATTATGCAGATGAGATCAAGGGATGTGGAGACATTCCAATAAAATTTCCAAATGGAAGTGTAAGGCGAATTCACAATGTTATGTATGTGCCAGAGATCAAGAAAAATATGATCTTTGTGTCCACAATCAGAGATTAGAATTTGAAGGTTGAATTTTTTCAAAACACACTGCATAGTAAAGGATTTATTGGATCACTACAAACTAGTTGCTTTAGGAGTCAGATTTGGAGGCATGTACAAGCTTGATGTCTCCAACAAGAATCATCAAGCATTGACTTCTATAGCTATGTCAGCATAAAATATTTGGCACATGAGGTATGACCATATTAATTATAATGATTTTTTTTTGTTGCAAAAAAATAGAATGGTTGAAGGACTCCCTATTTTAAAGAATGAGTATGTTCCTTGTGAGGGATGTGCATTAGAAAAACTACATGGAAATACATTCCCCTCTATCTTTAATAGAAGAAGAAAAGAATGTTTTAGAACTTGCGCATTCTGATATTTTTGGATCAATGCAAATGAGATCCCTATGAGGAGATTATTATTATTTTTTTATTGATGATTGCACAAGGTATACTTTGGTTTACTTCGTTAGGAGAAAGAGTGAATTTTTTTAGTATCTAGAAGAATTCATAAACATAGTAGAGAAACATACAGAGAAGTTTATTAAAATTATTCTTTTAGATCAAGGGGGAGAGTACATGTTATGGAACTTCATAAACTACTGCAAAGATCATGGAATAGTGCAACAATTTACAGTATCCTACACTCCACAGGAGAATGGTGCTACAAAGAGGAAAAACAGAATGTTGGTGGAGCGTGAACAGAGTACAATTAAACGTAAGAATCGCTCAAATTATTTTTTGGTTGAGGCCATAAGCACTTTTGTTTGTTTCAAGAATAGAATTCCAATAAGTTATCTTGATCTAAAAACCAAATTCAAAGCCTTATATAGTCTTAAACTTGTTGTTCATCATTTGAGGGTATTTGGGTGTAATGATTTTGCACATATTCTAAAGGAGAATAGAAATAAACTTGCTACTAAAGCCATAAAATGTATTTTTGTAGGCTACTCTTCAGAATTTAAATCTTATAAAATGTTTGATCACTCTACTCATAAAGTATTTGCAACTAGAGATGTAATTTTCCATGAGTAGGCAAATGAAGGCAACAAGAACAAAAACTATGAAAGGTGGCATATACTTCCTGAACTTGAAGACACTACAGAAGAGGCCAAAGACAAAGAGCAGCAGAAGCCCGAGGAAGATCTAATGATATGGATACTACCAACAGTCATAATTCACCCAAAGGTGAAGAAGGAGCTTTAGAGAATAAATATGAAGACAACGAATTTCCAAGGAGATATACATGCTAGATTTTCTTAATTATTACAAGAAAATTTGATAAACTAATTGACATAATTAAGGTGGAAATGTCACAAGTGTTTGAGATGAGAGATCTTGGTGAGTTATAGTACTGCCTAGGTCTTGAAGTTTGGAGAGATGTTGGTCAAAATTTTATTTCTCAAGGTAAGTAGGTCAGTGAAATGCTTCAGAAGATCAAAATGGATCAATGTAAATATGTTTTTGTGCCAATGCAACGGAATGTGAAACTTCACATTGATCATGGACCAAAGGAGGTAGATGATACAGTGTATAAAGAACTGGTGGAAAGATTGAAATATCTTACTAGAACTAGACCTAACATAACATACTCTCTTAGTGTGATAAGTTAGTTTTTGGTGAGACCTCTAGAAAGCCACTGGAAAGAAGTGAAAGGTGTAACAAGGTATCTTAAAGGAATAATTAATTTTGGCATTAATTATATTGGTTCACTTCATGTTGAGATGACAGATTACTTAGATTCAGATTCAATTGGTAACCCGAATTATAGGAGATCCACTGCATGTTATGTTTTTAGCATTAGGTCCAGGATTGTTTCATGGAGTAGTAAGAAGTAGCCTATTGTATCTTTGTCATCCATGTAGGTTTTAACCCTATGCAGAAATTACATGGAAACAAATTCTTAAAAAACAAAAATATACAATGGCAAGAACATAAAACAAATATTCACACAGATTCTCCCATTCATCCCAAAATGGGACTACCATATTGATTTTCATTATATTCCTTTCAATGTTACAATACATATATATACATGTCAAAGCATTCATAAACCCCAATCCACTTACCCTAGATTAGAATATAACTGTAGTTTCCTTGACCGAAATCTTCAAAATACCATGGCCATAAAACCATCATGCCAAAACCCATTTGTAAACCCCTTGTACAAAACCATGGGTAGATACACCCACCATCTTTGGGTCAGCCCCACTATTATAGGGTCGGTATTAAAAACAAAAATAAAATATCGAGGTGCTGCCCTGGACCCCGTGGAGGAGGGCGATACTGTAAACACCCTGACAGGGGGGACTTTTGCCCCCCACTAAACCCGTTGTAATGTACAACACATGGGACTAGTTGTGGAAAGAACATAACGCATACCTAACAATCCACTAAGAAAAAATATAAAGCTTTGTGTGCAACAACTTGTGAAGTCATTTGGTCACACAAAGTTCTTTAGGATGTTGGAAAAATATAAAAGAAGATTATAGTAATTAGATGTCATAAGTAGAGCTCAATCAAGTTGGCAGATAATCCAGTTTATCATGCAGGAACAAAGCATATTGATGCTTAGTTTCATTTTGTTAGAGAGAGTATATAGTCCAAAGGTATTACTCTAACTTATTGCAATACTTTTGAAAATGTTGTTGACATCTTTACTAATCCCCTTGGGAAGATGAAATTTAAGTTGTTTAGGGATATACTAGGTGTTGAAATAAATATTTTCTCCATTAAGGGGGAAACTTGGAAATAATGGAGAAAATAGTTTAGATTGTGTTTTATTTAGGTCATAGATCTTATTTCCTAGGAGTTTGTTTGATCTCCCTAACTAAATGTAATTGCATAAGATATGTGTATTATTGTTTTATTTTATTAAGGAGAATATGACGACGTTGTTTGGTAGCCTCCAAACCAACGTATCTCACCTGTGAGGACCTCTAGAGAGTTATTCAAGATGTTGGAAAAGAATAAAAAAAATTATATACAAAGAGTTCTTCAAAATGTTGAAGAAGAATAAAAAAATGCTATAATGATAAGCTCTCCTAACCAAACCTCAATCAAATTAGCAAATAATCTAGTTTATCATTAAAAAATAAAACATATTAATGATCAGCTTTATTAATAATATATACTTTACGAATAAAATCAATAGTTTTTTATCAATAAATAAGCGGGAAAAATAAGCACCATGGGAGCGATGACACTAACCTAAAATTGAATATGGATTGGAGAGTTTTTGCTAGCGATATAGACCTAGCCTATACCACAAGGATAATAATGACAACATAGACTTCTAAAAAAAATGCATGGAGGTAGTGTTTGGAGGCCATCGATGCCATCGAATTTATTTTTGGAACCTACATACAAGGATAATAATGACAACATAGACTTCTAAAAAAGATGCATTGAGGTAGTGTTTGGAGGCCATCGATGCCATCGAAGTTATTTTTGGAACCTACATACAAAACGAAGTACTTTTTTCCAACCAAAAAGCATGATGGTATTATATTGAGAAAATCCTACATACAAAAACGAAGTACTTTTTTCAAACAAAAAAGCATGATGGTATTATAAAGCATGATGGTATTATATTGAGAAAACACGAAGTTCTTTTTTTTGTTTCAAACAAAAAAAGCATGATGGTATTATATTGAGAAAACAGATAGTACATCATAAGGCTTTTAAAAAGCGGGAGAGATCTGAGTCACAAGTAAAAACTAAATTAGATGAGATGTGCTTCCAGAATGTGAGTGATTTGAGCTGTCATACAGCTAATCATATACAAGACTTTTAACACAGCATATGAAATTTTCTGAAGTATTTATAATTCAAAGGAATACACAAATTGATTAAGTTATATATATTTAAATAAATGTGGTTTAATCTTTCTCGGGGAAGCTTTATTCTTTTATTAAGAATTCTGCTTGGTTGTCGAGAATTCTGCTCTGCAATCAATTGTGCAACAATAAATCCGTGATCTGTCTTGCGAACGTAAATGGACCTTCAGATCCACACAATACATGCTCGATTCGGAACGAGAGCGAACGACGCTTTGGCTGCTACACTGCTCAAGGATCTACTGTTTATTAATGTTCCATTACTGTACCTGATGCGAGATCTGAATGTAAGTCTGAAGCATCGCTGACCTAATCTTAAAATTTATGCTTCCTCTGTACCAATCCATCCATGATCACCTTCTTCCCGTATTCACTGGATTGAAGATCGACCATCATGTTATTATTATTCTCAGTGTTTCCATTCATCTCTTTCATCTCTTCCCATTGTTCTGACAATATTCGAAGCAAATAGCACCAGACAGATGTGAAGAAAATTGCACAGAGCCAGCCATAATAAAGCAAACAGAACAGTGCGATGATCACAACAGTTAATGCACACAAATTGGCGTCGTAAGCAATGGCCGACCTCGGTCTCTCGTACAAGTTATCCGATCTCTGTACCGTTGTCGCAGATCTGGAGGGCCGATTATCGACGGAGACATGAACCGTTCTGACGGATTTTTTAGGTTTAGGGTTATGATGCTGTTGCTGCTTGCGCTCATGATCAATGCTTTTGGGTTTCACAACATTCATTGAAACCGTAGCCGAGACCTCGGGTGGGTGAACATGAGGTCTCATAGGGTTAATGGTTGGTGCACTCACAGTATGACCCAATATTCTTCCATCTTTTCCCCTCAATTCCCTATCCTTGTTGCCATTCTTTTTATCAACGGATCCGCCGCTATTTTTCTTTTCGATTCCCCGTTTGCTTCTCACCCCAACTGGGATCCATCCATTCTTGAAATACGTGATCCTCACCATGGCCTCTGGGACAGCAATCTCTTTCGCAACGGCTGTGCTTGGACTCCCTCTCGAACTCCTGAGGCCCGAGTCTCCGGTGGATCTAGGATTCAGTCTACCCGAATCTTGGCCCGCCCGAGAACACGATTTATTATGTCCCGCCTTCCTTTGAGATCCTTCCCCAACCCATGGAGACCATTTTATATGCTCTCAAAAACTTAATTATAGAAACCTCAAAAATCCAACTCACAGAATTGCTGGATCAGTCGACTCGGAGCCTCAGCCAGCCTGTGAAACCCTCGCCCCAGTTTTATGACAAACCGAGAGAATTGTGGATGATTGTGAAGTTGAGGATTTTGAGGGTAGATTATGATAACCCGCGAATAATCTTGGGGATTTGGTTACTGCCGTTAGACCAAATTTAACCATTAAGCGCCGGCTCTTTGGAGGGTCTCGGTGCATCTATCTGTGGAGTAACTTTCATGACAGAGATGTATTGGGATTGTACATCGTAGCCATATGATGTAATTTTCTTCCCGCGACTTTTCAGTGGTGTTGCGGTATTGGCTACGAGGTTGCGGGCACGGGTTAAATTTTAGACGTGTGGCCCTGCCCATCGGGGAATATTTTTTTGACTTATATTATCAAAAGAATAAATCCGCCATCTACTACCTACCAACAGTAGAGAAAGCATTCCCACTAGGAGCAGTTCTCTCTTATTCTCTTCTTCGCTTCCCTGGTCTACCCAATATGTTATCTTCATGGAGTGGGGTTATTCCTTATATGTTCAATTCGTTGGGGGTTGCTCCCACTTTATTTCTCTCTTCGCTAACAAGGCTTTATATATATGATTGATTTATTGAAGGTAAAATACAAGTTGTGAGTAAATTGGTTGTATTTTTTTGACTAGCAAGAAAGAGATTGATTACAACAACAGGGTAATAGGGCTCACAAAACCCCAAATTTTATCAATATGTTTTTATCTATGAATTTCACTACCACTTTCGCCTTGGTGAGTAGGGTCCAATCATGAACGAGATTCCAATGGAAAAATTAAAACTAAGGCTCAAGATGGAGAATGAATTGAATTGTCTAAGTTATGCTTATACAACATTTTGCAGAGATGATAAATCCAATGCAAATTATACAATTTGGAATTAGTTTATCAATATAATTGTTGAAACTTGATTCTGAAAAAGTGAAAGGAAAGGCATAATGATTCTTGTTCAAGAATGGCAGACAAGTCTAAATTCAGTTTCAAATTAGAGATTCCTATATTATCAAAAGAATATATCAATATAAGTTCAAACCTGATTCTGAAATAGTGAAAGTGGGGGCATACTCGTTCTTGTTCAATAATCATAGACAGGGCTTTTGTGGTTGTGATTCAGAGGCCTTTACAAACGTTACGACTGATCCTTGCAGGTATATAGCACACCCTTACTCTATCAATGTCCCTAGTCATGAGATGAATGTCTGAAGCGTCAAGGGAATGGAGTTGTACTTCTCCCACAATAGAAGCTAGAATTTCCCACTACCAACCACTGAAAAACCAACAAATGTCCAAAAAATCCTCTTGAGCACTTTTTGCAAGACCCTCGTAAGCCACTGACATCAATTTTTTAATTCTTTTCTAGTGCACCATAACTTATCTAGAGTCTGAGCTTGATGACTTTATTAGGCACTTCAAACAACTTATGCAGTTGCAACTCCCATTCATACATGTTAGATTTCCCATAAAGAAGTGTGCCACACACTTTGAGCCACAGAGGGAAACTGTCAGAGACTCTCAAGAAGGCTTCCACTATGTTGTCAAATCCATTAACTCGGTGGCAATTTGAATGATCTTCACACTCTCTGAGGTCTAGAACAACTCGACAGTCGAAATTTGGCAAAAGTAGCATAGTAGCAGAGTGTTGTGTATTCTTTTTGTTTTTTTCTTATATGTAGATTTTCACAGCTTTATCACCTACAAGTTACTCGAGTGTAGATTCGGATAATCAAGCCAACAACTTGATCGTAAAATTGGATCACCGGAAACCACTTTGCGGTTTGGCCTCTCATAACCCGAATCCACAATCAAGTTAAACCTAAGGAAAATTTGAACCCTCGTTGACTCATCAACTAGACCCAAACTTGTAGGTTCTTGTCTTGAGCCTTATGCATTCCTTGCTTGGTTTCTTATGTACAATCCATTTCGAGAGAATCGATCTCATGACCATCAGAGTTGATCAAACCCAAACACATCAACTCCCTGGGCATAAAGAATGCAAGGGTAGCCATGTAGCCGTTGGTTTAAATATACAAAGAAAAATAAGTCTCAACCGTTTTTAACTCAAGACCATATCTACTAAACTAGTCTCCCAAATTAATCATAATTCAAATTGCGCCATTATATCTAAGACATTTCATTCTCCATAAAACTCACTCAAATTATGGCATTATATATGTGATATCATTTGGATATCGGTGTTGCATTATAAGCTTCGCTACAAATTTGATTTCAAAAGAATTTGACATCAAGTTTAGGGATAGTGTTATAACTACTGACATTATAAGTTTGGCTACAAATTTGATTTAAAGTTTAGGGATTGAACTCTCATCTAGTGGGGTTCATAAAGAAACAATAGTGTTTGCCTAATTTGATATCAATCCAAATTGATTCAAATCTCCAACTTCCCGTATTACTCAGATCCAAATCCAATGAATCAAAGTTTCAAATCTATCCAAAGTCCAAATTAACTTATAGTATTACAGGAATCCAAGAAATCAACAGAAATTATCCATACAATTAAACAAGTTATTTGTGAAATGGAAAAGTAATACATTATTTAAAGCCAAAACTAATTATTAAAATACAAAGTCTACAAAATAGATAGAGGTACCAAACATCAATATAGTTGGCTTCCAATAAATTATATGATTTTCGCCAACAGGTTATGTTTGTTCAACAATAAATACATAGCTCATGTATCAGTGCTCGGTAAACCAAAATTTTGGAAAAGGAATGGAAAGATAACAGAATTAGTTTAGGTCTTGGGGTCCAACACTGATGGGCATAATATCGCCAAATCCTCTAAGACCACCGCATAAGATTTGATATCATCAATGATCACAGAAGAAATAGGACGAAATTAGTGGTAAATCAATGTGAGATGGAAAAAATTTTAAAAGAGCTATACAAACCATAATTTTCATAAATACTTGACATTCCATGCGCTAGGGAGGTAAAGAACTTCACCAACCCATGGTACCAATTAATTATTGAAATGAGTTAAGCCTTCCTGCTATGTATTCTTGAACTTCAATTTTAATTTAATAAAGGTTGAAACTTGATATGAACTATCTATCTATCTATCTATATATAATTGGTCATTTTTTAACATGCTTATCAATAGGACAGTTTTTAAAATTATTAGCAAGTAAAAAATGGCGTGTATATTTTGATATAACAAGTATTTGACATCTAAAACAACAGAAAATGTGTAAACGAGCGTCAAATTTAACCCCTGGTTGCAAGGTTCTTCATTTAATATTGGTACGAACAATCGCAATTGGCAATATATATCCACTAGTATCAGATCCTGAAAAGATTTTGTGATTTTGTCTTATATTATCGTTTTGTTTTTCTATCAACATTTATATTGGGGGAATGGTTGTCAGCATTTATATCAGGGAAATGGTTACAAATTTGTGCTCTTATTTAAGCCTCTGTGTTTTCGGTGGATCATTGTCTAATCCCAGTGGGATTACACTTGGTTTACACATTGGGTGTTAACTGGACACTTATTAATCCTCCATTACTTGAACCGTTTGAAAGATCAATGCGTCTGGTTTTACTGATTAGCCCTTGTCTTATGAGATCTGATAGACAATTTTCTCATGTGTCATTTATGTGGTTTATTCTCTATGGCTTGGTAGGGGATGTGGTATGTTTGGCCAAAGTGGAAGGTTGTTCGGCCTGACAGCAGTAGTCCAACAACACATTAAACATGCCACTCCAACTAATTGACAAACATTAACACTTAACCCACCAATGGTACATGTTACAACTTCCACCACAAACGTAACTCCATTACATCACTCAACCAACGAATACTCCAAAAAAGTTAACACCTAACTGCCACAGTTAAATATAACACACCAACAAGTGGGCTGTGTGTTGGGCAGGGAATCCCCCAAGGCATGTTTCGGGGCTTAAAGCCTAAGTTTTAACCAAGTCCTTTGTAAAGGCTTCGCGATTTCTAGGCGCGGAGTGCGAAGTAATAATAGAGTCACAAGGTTGTTTGCCCTTGTTTTTGTAATATAATGTTGGCTTGATAGACCTACCCATGGTCTGCGGACCATGGAATTGTATAAATAGAGTGAGCCTTTAAGTGTAGAAGATAGCTAAAGGAAAGGAATAGAAAAGAAGCATGGTTAATCTAAGAGATTGAGTCGAAGTGTAAAGTGTGTCTTGGGTCATAGAATAGGAGAAGGCTCTATAGCTGAGTTTGCAAAGGCCTAATAGTCAGTAGCTGAGTGCACAGGGAAGGTCAAGTCTGTAACTATTGGAAACATCAATAAGGAGAAGTTTTATCATATTTCTGTGTATCTTTTCTTGTTTTATATATTATTGGGTATGAATTACGAGGTTACTATGTATTTTTTGTGCGAACTCAGATAAATGTGATGTATAATTAAATATAACATAAGGCATCCATTTACACAAAGATAACTAACTGGGGTAGGAAGATAAGTAAGATCTCATGGGTGACTTAGGGACATAGTGCAGAACGCTGCTCTAGCAGCGCGGAAGCCCCACAACCCCTAGTTAGGACTGCGCAGAGGCACGTATATCAAGGCACGAGGGACATGGAAGTGTGCGAAGTAGCCTGCACGAAGGGATTAACAGTTGGACCAAATCAACCTCTCAGACATCTCCAGGGTGTGGAAACCTGGTTCTAGCACCCCCCCATACTACTTTGGGTGAGACCTCAGTCCGCACTCTGCGAACTGTTGCCGAAAGAGCCTGTATTATAGAGATATGTTTGGCTAATTAACTCAGAACCTGGGTCAAGCCCCAACAAGCTAACAAATGATTTCATTTCCGGGACCGTCATCTCCATAAAGATGTCTGATGTCATATCACTGGAATCCAACAAAGAAAGGAACTGAAGATTGGCTAGATAGGAAGATTCACGAGTTCGCAGTGCATGAGAATAGGAATCTATGACTATCAAAAGAAGTGTAGTTAGGCTGCTACTTATACATAGAGATCCACAAAATTTTCTTTGCATCTTTCTCTACTGAGCTATACGAGTGGATCGCAAAGCTAGTAGATAGCTAAGGAAGGTGCAACCTCGACAGACCTATTGTGTGGACCCCAGAGTTGGTGCGCAGATTGGAAGCATTGGAGGATAAGATCACACGAGTTGTTGATCACTGACTTGATCGAATTATAGGAGGATTCATCACGAAGTTTGCAATAGATACTTTAGTCAACTATAGCGAGGGAGAGTGACACTTCCTCAAAGGACGTGAGGTAAGTACGTTAAGTCTTTGAACACTTGGATTAAAATGATACTGTGTGAAAAGTGGGTTATGTGAATAAATTGATGTTTGGGGCTATGTGAAGTGGGAGAATCTACATAAATGAAGGTAGTACAAAACTAGAAACTAGCCCCTTGATTTCACCTCTGTGAGGGGATGATGAAGAGCTCATGAAGGTCTCACCAAGAAGTGAGATCAATTTGATAAGGCAGAGGATTCTGCGCATACCACCCGCACCCACACCACCTCCAGTTTCACCATCTTCACCCCCATCTTCGTCCATACCACCTCCACCACTACTGCAAATCAATATGGCGAGCACGATAAATTTTCTAGTATTCAAGGGAATAGGGAATGAAGATCCAAACTAGTTTTGGTTCGTAATAAAATTTGTATGGGAAGTGCAGGGAGTTACAGATGACAATATAAAGAAAGCAATGTCAGCCAGTGCTCTGCAGGATTGCGCACTGACCTGGTACATTAAGCATTCTAACAAAATCCAAATGGGGGGATCGTGGATATCCAAACTACGTTAAATAAATAGTTTAGCAGGCTGAAGTCAGCGGCACAATTAATAATTTGGTTCAAGGAAATCACAATGCTACCAGACGAGACCCCTTGGGAGTTGGATCAGAGGCTGAAGTGCACAATTCGTGAAGCTAACATGACGTCGACGGATGGACAATACTGCGAATGGTTTGTAGCATCATTAACGCTATATATAAGGAACTCGTTGTCACAACAAAGGTTAACAACTCAGGCCGAGGCCTTGGAAATCGTGATGAGATTACACAATACCCTGATACAGGATCCCAACTTGGGAGTTTAGCATATTCACGCGCAGATGAAAAACTTGTGCCTTGAGATGGAGATTCTGAAGCAAGACAAGACAGCTCGCCCAGAAGTGCGCGACGAGGTATGGGGCATAAAGTGGAAGGGTCAGGGACACAACAAGGACCACTACCTGGTGTTCGCGAAATACCTCATGGGAGGAGGACCAATGTCATTGAGACCCGAGGCACAAGCAGGACTGAGCACAAGGCTTGCATTATGAGGCATGATTTGTCAGATAGGAGGAAAGCATGTTATAGATAACTGCCATTTATTACAGAAGTACAAACAAAATCCACAACAGTTGTTCTATAATTTCTGTAGATCAGTGGGACATGATGAACACACTTGTAGAAGTTATGAGTTGATGATGGATCAGACTCCTACCTACAGATTTCAGGCCGAAATGTGGCCCCTTGAGCAAAATGCAGAGATGACGCGAACCAAATTTCAAGGGCGCAGACAAGGCCGAGGTGGAGGAGGACCAGGAAGAGATTGCAGACAACTGATATGTTACGATTGCGGAGGGCCAGGACATTATGGCTGCGATTGTACAAATCCAACATGGCCATCATGCTTGTATTGTACATTGTTTTATCATGAGATGGAGGATTGTACCACACCAATAATGCGATTGCGCGATAAAGGAGTGCTCCAACCTTCCCCAACTCATAACCTACAAATGATGAGGTCTGAGCTGTAGGAGGAAGACCGTAATGTGAATATTGTGCTTTGAAGTGGAATTGCGATGGGGGATGACAAAGGTAAGTAGCCTAAAGAAAGTACTTATGTTCACAAGGCTCCAATGAAGGAACCAAAGTATGATTTGGAGCGCATTAAGGAAACCTTCATGGAAGCAAAATAGAGGTTTGCTGATGCCTCCAATTCAGGAAGTAAAGACAGACAAGAGCCAAAAATGGAACAGTCGATGCTCACAACATTCTTGGAAACATGCATGAAGCTGCTACGCGACAGAAAGGTTGTAAAGAGGCTGCAGGAACTCATAAATAGATGTGTTTGGACCGCGCCAAGAGAACCGCGTGTAGTCCAGAAGCTCAAAAAGTACTCAATGTGAATGGGAAGGGAAATGAGATTGACCACACAGATTGGAGAATATGAGATGGACCAAATAATTCTAGACCTAGGATCAGACGCGAACATTTCAGCGAAGCAAACATGGGAGTAGCAATGGTCTCCTATCCAACTGCGAATGGCGAACCAACAAAATATCGTACCTATGGGGAGATCGTAGGGAATCACAGTGGATATCAAAGGAGAAAATGCACTAGCATATTTCGAAGTGATAGAGATTTTTTGCTAATAGAAATCTGTATCCAACGCTATTAGGAATGGATTGGGCCACTGACATGAATGGGGTGATAAATCTGAAGAAGCGCAAGATGATTTTTGAGAAAATGTCTCCGCACGTAGTTGTACCTTTGGACCCTGCAGAAGGATCATGCTACATAGAGCCAGTGCGCCACTACGAAAGTGACAACGACTTGGACTGCATCTACAAGATAACTGTGCAAGAGCAGGACTAGGTAAACCCAACCATAGATGGATGAATCTCATGAGAGCGTGAAAGCTCCTGCACATCGGATTCTGACAAGGAGATAGAACAATGGCAAAACCAATTACACGAGGTAACCATGTTGAACCTTAACATGATGACAAGATCGTTGCGCTGCGTATCAACGAAGGTAATGGATCTACCTATGCATGATGGGTTAAGTGAGGTGAATGACTTCCTAAATAGATTTGAAAGTGAAGTGTCAAAACAACAATGTTTCGAAGCTTTGAAATGGGTACTGCGCACTACACTCGCAAGGTGGTGGGGTATGCATCAAAGAAACTTTGAGGAATAGCGTGAATGTAGGAGCATGATGCACATGCAGTTTGGGAAGCCTCAAATGTGACTAACAGACAAGATTTCCAGATGAAATAGTTTGTGCACCCACCTCTACAGATGGATATAGGGATATGATACAAAACCTACGCAAATGCATACAACCTTCGTGTTGGGAGACACGGTCAGTAAACATGTGCGGGAGAGGCAATGGCATGAACGATACCTCCAGTTGGAACCGCAAAGTATGGAAAGACCAAGTGTACAAAAGATTATCGACACAGAAGCCTTTAGCGAAGTATGTGAAGTGTTGAACAAGATACAAGATGAACAGTGGACTGATTGGGACCTACACGTACCAGTGGTTCTATGGCCTTATAGGACCATGTGCAAGAAATTGATGGTGCAGGCACCTCCAAGGCTGGAGTATGGAGCGAACGTTGTAATGCGCATAAAGCATGAAATGCTTAGTCCGCGCATGATAACCCCAGTAGATATGATAGTTCATGGAAACTTGGAAGAAGGGGCAGCGCAGCTAAACGAAACAAAACACTTGGGACCTGACGAGGAAATCTAGCACGGTGACCTTAGGCTCCAAGAACTTATGAACGATAGGGTGCGATTAAGGGAGAAAATCACTCTGTTGGAAGCAGAAGCAAAGAAGCTGGAGGACGGGATGAAGAATCAGTTCCTTGATAAATAACCTAGGAATTCAAAGGAAGGTGTGCACGATCACATCGACGAATTTGGGGACTATCGTAGAGAATTTATCAGCTTGATGCCTTGGATTGGACCACATATTACCAAACGAATCAGCCATAGTGGCGCAATGCCGATGATAAAGTGCACGATGCAGCCAATAACAATAAAAGGTGGGTATTTTCCAAGAAAATAGATGAATGATCGAATGAAACCCTATATAGGTGGCGTAGCCACCTGACTAACCGAGGGAAGCACAGTGTTAGTGCTCTTGGAAGTTGAAGGGAGTCATGGGACTATAAACTACTCTGCTTGGGAGTTGCACGACGTTGGAGGTTGGCGCAAAAGAAAAGAGTCACAAGGTCCACGACCGTGCAAGGGGGGTTGTGCTGCCGCACAGGTTGGCTGGAAAGTGACTGTTGGAGTCATTATTCACAATGTGATGCTCGGCTTGAGGCCAAATGGAGTGGGTGACAAGAATTTAAGACGCACTTTTTATGGGCAATATTTGGGAAAATCTTCCACCAAGGGAGCATTAATGAACCGAATCCATCAGACTAGCAACAGGGGTGCATGAGGCATGAGAGGAAATGACCAAGGTTCAACTGGAGCTAAACGTTCAGATAGCAGAGCTGTGATTGAAGGCATAGTCGTCCACCCCTTCAAAATTAAGAGAACAGCATGCCAGTGCTATTACATCAGGGCTGGATGAGATCGGTAGTGTAGTAAGGGATTGCACCAGTTGGAGGAGTCATTTGAGGTCCTCACGAATCTACCAGAGGACCCCAACATCCAACGCTTAGAGATAGAGGCATGTGAAGTCCAACAACAGTATGATAGTGTCGAAGGGACCATGTAGAGGCTTGCGCAGATGCAACAAACCAAGGTGCTGAAAGAATAGGTAGACACAACATGACACAAAGAAGTAGTCTTGAAGGCGTGTGTTCAGCCTTGGATCAATGAGGCCTTCACCATCACAACAACAATTGAAGGCAAGCTTGCACAAATGCACTGGACGTAGGAACAGGTCCAGGGAAGCAATTCCGACAACTGTGGTCTCGAAACAGTAGGTATCAGAGATTCAATAGGGAGTCGCTCAATGCACTGCCAACCTTGCAGCGATTCGAACAGAGTTGGAGGGACTCCATGCGAGCATCTCCACACCAACATAGTGACTCTAGGGAGAGTCATGATGTTTGTGTTAGGGGCTTTTTGGGCATGGAAACCCCCCAAGGCATGTTTTTGGGCTTAAAGCCCAAGTTTTGACCAAGTCCTTTGTAAATGCTCCTCGATTTGTGTGCACGGAATGTGAAATCATAATAGAGTCACAGGGTTTTCTGTCCTTGTTTTTGTAATATAACGTCGACTTGATAGACCTACCCATCATTCGTGGACAATGGGATTGTATAAATAGAGTGAGGCTCTAAGTTTAGAAGATAGCTAATGGAAAGGAATAGAAAAGAAGCATGGTGAATCTAAGAGATTGAGTCGATGTGTAAATTGTGTCTTGGGTCGTAGAGTAGGAGAAGGCTCTACAACTGAGTGTGCAGAGGCCTAGTAGTCCGCAGCTAAGTGCACAGACCCCTGCAGCAATAAGGAGAAGTTTTATCATATTTCTGTGTATCTTTTCTTGTTTTATGTATTATTGGGTATGAATTATGAGGTTACTATGTATTTGTTGCGTGAACTCAGATAAATTTGATTTATAATTAAACATAACATAAGGAACCAATTTACGATAAGATAACTAACTAGGGTAGGAAGATAACTAAGATCTCAGGGGTGACTTAGGGACATAGTGTAGAACGTTGCTCTAACAATGCATAAGCCACACAACCCCTAGTTAGAGCTGTGTGAAGGCAAGTATATCAGGGCAGAAGGGACAGGAAAGTGCACAAAGTAGCCTGCGTGAAGGGATTAACAGTTGGACCAAATCAACCTCTTTGTCATCTCCAGGGTGTGGAAGCCTAGTTCCATCACCCCCCATACTACTTCGGGTGAGACCTCAGTCTGCACTCCGTGGAATGTGTTAACACTCAGGTTGTCCCTTGGCTCCTTAAGGGATACAACCGAGGTAACCACAAACCAAGCTTTGGACTGCCGGTCCTAGCCTACCAGCAGTCAGAGAGGGCTCTCTCTTTGGGATTTAGCTTTGTTTAGGAAATGATTTTAGGCTAGTTATTATGCACATGGTTTTTTGTTTGAGTTTGGCGGGATGAATGATCTATTCAGGCAGTGTAGGCATGCTGGCATGCGAAGCGCAAGAGTTTTAGAACATTGGGCATGGAGTCAAGGATGTGGACTGAAGATGTGTTTTCTTTGGCAAAGAAGGGACTATAGAGCAGGATAGCTACACAAGGAATAATATCAGGTTTGAATGAGGATGAAACAGATGTCAGGGAATGAAAGACAGCTAAGTAATTTTCATTCATGCTAACAGAGGGAACGTGACTGAATATTCTATAGGAGCAATTAAGAAATTACTACAACAATATTCATATACGGAGGAAACTAGTGCAAATATGAGCCTAAGAGGAATTCATATTTATAGGCTAATTTAGAAGGAAAACATAGAGAAAAACAGGAATTGAGGGCAGAGCACGGCTAAGTGACATCTGAACTATTCTTTTTTCCTGCAAGTTTAGATCATGACACAAATATGATATAGCAAACATAGCAACTGTAGAAAGAGATGAGGAAAACTTATTAGTCCATGAAGAAGCACGAGAATTCTGTAATCTCAATCTTCAGCTAACGAATCCACATTTAGACAGTCCAAATACAAATGTTCCAGCAAGCTCTGTTTATTAAATTTCTTGGAGCGTACACAGCAAGTCTCAAAATGAGATTAACGATCAAACACCTCTCACCCTTTGAACAACGAACAACGTTGTTTAAATAGGCAAAATATCTATTACAAGCAGATCTCAAATCGATCTGATGGAGTCACAGCTTCTACCCTAATCTGTACTGAAATAAATGCAAGAAAATATCTATCTAAGCGGCGCTGGAGGCAACAGTATTAAAATGGAGTTTAAGTATGGGTCATTTCTTGTGATGCGCTGGCTATTTGGCCATAACTCTGTAATAACTGCCCAGGAATCCTTTGTCGGTGTTGTTTAGGCAGTTCCATAAAATAATCTCCGCCTTTTGGATTGTGGCGGTGGCTGTCCCTTCAGTTTTCAACTTACTATGCGCTAATCATTTTTCCCAATCTGAAGCCAGAGCAGAATGTGCCAAACGTAATATCTCAATGGAAAAGAGACCAAACTGTTGCCTTCGCAGAGTGTAAAGCAAGCAACTGGGTTTCTATATGCGTGAAGCTTCTTTCAGCTACAATGGAATCTTTACTAACTCTAGCCAAGGGGCTCTGACATTTTGAACAACCATTTCTACCTAGATCCTTTGATTTCATTTCATATGAATTCCCGCTAATATCAGCCTTTTTTGAAGCAAAGTCTTCTCTGCACGCGCTGTCACTTAATTTAGCCAATGAATTAAACTTCTGCAGAACACTCTCTACTGTCCTAGAACGTCCTGCATCAACATCATGCCTATCAAAAGCTTGATTATCTGAAGTCATCCGCATGCTTTTTAGCAACGGTTCACCTTCTGAGGTGTCCTCGGCTTCAACCTGATTTAATTCACTTTTTACAACAGGAAGAGGCAGTATCCCTTCACATTCTTTCTCTACTATTCTTCGAACAGCGAATGAATCCCCGCGTCCTCCTGTGGTCTGTCGAAAGCTGCGAATGGTTTTGTGAAAGGGAGTTGTCTCCATCTCCATTGCTATACGATCTTTACAGGCAAAGGTGAAGGGCTCCTTCTCTATGGCCTTCTTCAGATTCGAATTGAAATCGCAGAGCCATTTCTTTCTGATGGCAAAGAAATCATCCTCCAATGGAAAGGGTTCCTTGGTATCGTTGATAACAGTATATTTTTCAACTTGAATGGTTTTGAACTCCCCCTGCCGCGCTCCAGGAATCGTTATTGTGATGGGATCGGTGACTTTATTCTTAGATTCTTCCCATTTGTATGAAATCTTGCCTTTCACACCATTATCCCCCTTCCATTCACATGGCAGTGGCTTTGCCATTGCTTTCAAAACCGTTTCACTCTTCTCCAACTTCTCTTCCGGCAGTTCATCCTTATTTGGACAACACCTTATTCCCTCATCGACCTGAACTGAATTTTGATCCACCCTCTGTAATTGATTGTATAGTAAGTGCAAAGCTATTGTGTATTGGCGCCGTCCAACATGAGCCACCGTCACTCTTCTAACCATTGATGGTGTTAATGCCAATGGAGAGGGAAGACCCAATAAACAACGCTCGAGTTCACGCATTGGATTGACAGCCCCACAATGACCACACTCCTTCCAGATTGAATCACCAACAAATGGAATGGCATGTGCACAAACAATACATGGAGTAACCAGATTCTTGCACTCTGCACACACCAAAGCTACAGAACTCGGTGCTCTTCGCCATTTTTGCCTCTGGCAAGCTTCATACTCCATAACAAATGAATGCTACGTTGTCAAGATACTTTTTTAAAAAATCTTGTACACCCAAGGCAATCCTCTTCAAAACCACAGCCACGCTGCTAGGCTGCTTACTAGCATCTTGAACTTGAAATACTGCCATGTGCATATGAGGATCAAACTCTTCATTTATTGGATCAAACCTTTCAACTCCGTCTTGCGCTGTTGCTTCAAATCCTGTGCAGCCTACATTATCCAGTATCATGGCTTCAACATCAGAAAACTGTGGCAATTCTTCGTCACTAGCTGAAAACTGATCATGTTGACTTCCTGGAAATGGATGTACTGCTGCCTCTTCAGAGTACAACATTTGAGAATCCTTATACCCAACATCAATAAGAGCAAGGGACTCATCTTGATAGACTTGTGCTATATTATCTTGAGTGACTTCAAATTTTAAAGGTCTAGTAAAGTCAACAGAGCCATCATGTAGAGGACCTTCAATTGATTCGTATGAGGGTAACATATCAATTTTATCACCAGAATTGTTTTCCGCTACTGAAGGTGCTGTTGAAATCCCTTCTTGTAAACCATTTGTCAGAATAGTGGCGAAAGTTGTAGAAGATGGAATCCCAGGATTGCAATCCTCTTTTCTTGCAACCTCCTCTTGACAAACTACAGATGGTGCAGTGAACTCAAACACCTCCATTTTAATTCCATTATAACCAATACAAGACTTCTTGTTTTCCTCATCTTTTAAGGCTGCCAGCCGCAATTCATTTTCTGCCTCCATAAGCTTTTCTAATGTTTCATGCTCTTTCTTCCTGATCCTGAATAAAGAGGCCTTTGGTTGGCCGGCATGCCTTTAGCTGTCAGGGACCCTCCTGCACTAATTTGCTCAGTGTAACTGAACTGAAAAGCAGCCGATATAGGTGAGAGCTCCTGATAAGCTAGTGGAACAAAGTCATCATTGCAAGGCACATCAGTGTCCTCTGTGTTCAATGTGCAAACCATGGGTTCATGAACAAACAGAAGTGGCTGACAGGTGTCATGAGAAGTGAATGATGCTCCTCCCAACTTAGCTGCATCATTCTTCGACTCTTGACTGACTTGAGTAGGAACAGCTGACATGCATGGAGATGCTGACACAATGTCAAGATCTTGAGATTGCTCACAGACTAATTTTTCTGATACAGAGTTGGCTAAACTATCTACAGCTTTGATGTCTAGACACTCTGAAGGTTCAGGTTGGGGCTCAATATTTACAGGAGTACATGAATTATTATAGCCTATATTCAGGCATCTCACCTTATCTAACATATCATGTCCATCCCCCGATCCATACACATGGGCCCCTTCACTACTGGTAGGCAAGATTGAAAAGCTGAACATTCAAGAGATTCATGCTGTGGCTCCATAACTAAGGATTGTTCCAATCCTTCACTTGAAAGATGAATAGAATCTTTAGTAGTGGAGGAGTTCAACATTAAGCATCCATCTCTTTGGGGTTCTTCGAGTCCACGGCCATCTCCTTCGTCATCAACACCTTTAATCTGTACATCAACATTATCTTTTATACCAGCAATCATGGAAGGCATTAAAAACACATCATCAACTTCCCAATCTCTGATGGTTGGCTGTGACAACATATCTAAAGTTGAAGCATTTTCTGCTGAAGCTTCTTGCATATGTTCTGTTCTAACAAATCTAGTGTCAATAGTCTTACAGTCACCAGGATTGTGATCGAACACCGGCACTAAGCTCACAATAGGCACATTGTCAGCAGTTAAAGCAGTCATTGTTGCATCTGAGGGCATCCTAGATTCTACAAAATATGGCATGTGATGGATTGTAGCTGCACTCTCCACAATAGCTTGCGGCATATCTTCAACCAACTGATTAACATTCTCCACAGAAATATGCTCATTGCCACCACCTACAACTGTGTCACTAAGAATATTAGAAGGATCATGCCTTGAAAAGCCATAACAGCCATTAGTTGTAAAAGCACTTAACACCAATTTTAGATTCATGGATGATAAGACAAGCTTTCTCATTTTTATCACTCTCTATTTTCATGCTGGTTCTAGCTGTTCTAAAACCATGTTCAGATTCCAAGTTTATCAGATCATCTTTAGTAAGACTATCTTTCATTTCTATGCTAGTTCTGGCTACTTCAACATTCTCTCCAGATTCTGGATTCATATGAGCACTCTGCTGAGTGAGATCATCCTCCATTTTTGTGGCAACAAAATGTAATCACGCCCTTCCATTAATGTGTCATGAAGCTCGGGCTCCATATTTAGAGTCTTGTTACACAGTGCTGCTAGAAAAGTATTTAATCCATCGGCTAATATTGCACCTTTTATTGATTTCTCAAAGCTAGGCCCGAATGGTTCTAGGTGACTAGCTTCTACTGCTGCTGTCGCATCACCAATGCACTCCATTGTGGCTGATATTAAGGCAAAAAGAAGTGGCAAAACTGCTGGAGCATAGAATTTAAGAGGAAACACATGCACCCAAAGGAAGCACACTTGACATCCACAACTAAATCTGAATTATCAATACTAGCAGGCCTCTTTTGGCAAAGTAAAAATAGTAGACAAATGCTCATATGACTTTGGATGGTGCACAGTGGTGTCCTTGAGGTGATGTAAGAGGACATGCGTAGAGAAGTGATTGGTAGTGGTTGGTCATCGACCAATCCTTGAGTTATAAAGTAATGTAACAATAAAAGATGATGAGGGGTCTCAATGTCCTCCAAGAAGTTGAGTTATCAAAGCCCCATGCCATTTCACAGTTCGCTCAGGTGCCATTATATCAGTCATAACAGCATGTCCATGCCTGAGAAATGTTTATTAGTGCCTGGTCCATGGTCCTCAAGAATACATGCAATGACTTTTGTGCCTGAGGATTTTGTGCCCTCTTTGCCACAGTAGCAAATTTCAAATATGGAACATTGCTGCAAGCAAAGCATGACATATTTGGCCTGTAAATATGTCGATCACAAAAGGTGAATACCTGCTATGAGCAGAAGGCTAACAGTGGCTCCACTTGGGGATGGCTTTTCCTCGCGAAAAGTCAAGAACAGCAGATCAGTATGCCTTGGTCTTTAATTGATGCTGTTTTCTGCAAAATTCCCTTTACCGGTTGCCTTATTAATCCTACCTACCTATCCTAACCAGCACTTACTTTGCTGTCAGGTGAAATCAAATAACCAGTGCAGCCACTTATACAACTGAAAAAAGAGATGAACTGGCTCACTGATTGTTAATAAACTTGGAAGCACTATTCGGTCATGTTCCCCTATGATCAAATTTGTGGTATAGAAAGGCCGCTGCTGATGTATTTGGTCCTCACGGAGAAAGCATGCTAAAAAACTCAAGTTAAGAAGCAGTTCCATGTAGTCTGCTATAGGATCAATAAAAACATCATGTGGGATAGCTTCTTCTGGGCCTTCTTGGTCGGATGGAACAATTGCCTCTTTGGTAATAAGCCCTGCAACTAAATCTTCAGTCTTTGCCTTGGAAACATAATTATCCTCAATCTGTAAGTCAGAAGGTAGTACTATTTCCTCATGACTTGGGGAAGGAAGATTTTGAAAAAGTGCTTCAGGATCGCGAAAATGATATGGCTGGATTTGAAATTGCAAGAATTCAATTTCATTTTCATATCTTTCAACAACTAAATCAAGAAAAAGGTTATGTGAGCCTCCTGCTATTTTTAACAACATCAATCTGAAAAATTCTTCATCAAGCTCAAATTCCGATAAACTCTCCCTGAATACATCTAAAGCTTTACCAAATGAAAGATCTTCCACGAACCCGGTCATCCTGTCTTACTGATAATGCTTTGGAATATGGATTATTTGGTTGTAGAATTGGTTCTTTCCTCAGTGGAGTCTTGAATGAAAATGAAGTGGAGTCGCCAGGTGGATGCCTTTACTTTGGAGTGCCTGATCTCTGTCCACCATCGAAGATCAGAACTAAACATGAAAAGCTC